>BMAC01001372.1:49689-99074 GCA_014905375.1 Phtheirospermum japonicum
CGTCGACGCCAACGGCCCAGAAACGCATTTTTAGGGTTTCTTATTGCCCAGGACCTCCCACAACTATAAATACCCTATGTATTTCGGATTTTTACATACATTATCATATTCCTAGGGTTTTAAGGCCTCTTAGGGGCTGACAACCCCAACGAGTGCCCTTCGATTTCTTAGTTTCTCTTCATAATTCTTAGTTTTAAATTCTTAGATTTTAGATTAGAATAGATAGTTTAGATTCAAGACTTCGCTTGGAACGCTGCAACTTTCTTCGTTAATTAGTAAATAATTATTTCCTTCGCTCTTTAATTTAGTTGCATGTTTTTCATTAGTTTAATTAATAATTATTGCTTTCATGACGAATTGTGCTTTTGATTGCTTTGAGATTGAGATGTTGATTATTTTTATGATCGTAGGCTAGATCTAATGGGTTTAGAGCCTATATTCGTTGTGAACCATCAATTGGGTCTTCCCAAGCGATCGTGGAGACGGATCAAAGCTCTAAAACCCTAGTTTTCTTAAATCGTGTTAAAAGTCTTTTAATTAATTAATTCATGGTTAAATTAATCTTAGATCTTAGATAACTAATTCTTAGCTTAAGTAATCTTTAGATTTTTTATTGCTCTGAGTTAATTAATCTTTAGTTCTTATAAATCTCAAACAAAAACCCCCTTGTCCGCGTGTTTAGATTAGTTTAATTTTTATTTTCTTATTCGTTAAATCAAACACAAAATGAACTTCCGAATCTAGCTTTCCTTTGAGATCGACACGAGTCAACTTACCCACCTACAAGTGATCCCGTACTCTTCCGGGTGAACTTTTTAAAATTGACAACTTTAAATAAAAATAGGTGAGGAAAAGTTCGAATCAAAATTTTGTCGCCGTTGCCGGGGAAGGCTAAAGGTTGTGATTTTTGTGTTTGCTCCTCGTGACCTTTATTTGTGTTTTAATTTTTTACGTTTATCTTTAGTATTTTATTTGTAATTTTTCTTTTTGTTATTTTCCGCTGGTACATTTAATCTTGTGCGTTGAGTGTTGTGTATGAAAGGTACATCTCTCGAAACCTAGGTTCAACGACCCAAAAAGAAAATTATTAAAAAAAATAGAAAAGGAGAATGTCTGAATACGGTATAACGTCCGATTGGCGTGGATCTCGACCGGCCATTCTATTAAGCACCGCAATGCGAAATTACTATCCTGGCGAGTACGACCAAAAGTACCTCCCTATTTTTCATGGGCTTCGGAGCGAGGATCTGCTAAAATTCATCCAAAAGTACGAGGACATCACCCAGAATTCCCCTCTTCTCGGTCTTACTAGAGATCAAGTAAGGATGCGACTTTTCCCTTTCACACTAAAGGATCGGGCAAAGAAATGGTTGGGAAAATTAGAGCCTGATTCCTTGCAAACGTGGGAGAAAGTATACAATCGGTTCATGTGGGCGTTCTACTTACCTAATGAAGTATGTGATCGTTGTGGAGCCCAAGGACATTCGGCGAATGCATACACGGTGATATTTTATGAAGAGCCACATGAGGAAGTTATCGCCATTCGGAATTATAGGAGCTACGATTCCTATGCCTCTTCCGACTCGATTCCTTCCTACCCGAGCTATGAAGACTACCATCCAAATGATCAAATAATGGAGGGGCAGCAAGATCACGCAGCGGAGACCATATGTCAACAAAGCGACATTGACCAATCCACTGCGCCGGAAGAAGACCTTGCACAATTTATGGAACGTATGGAACAAATAATAGCTTCTTTTGACGAATCGTCGAACGAGAGGGATGGGGTACAAATGTATAACCTTTCTGAACTTGAAAGGTATGTAAATGAAGTAAGTCGTCAAGTCGATGCTTCTATAGCAAGAAGGGAAGAAGAGAGAAATAAACTTCAACGTCAACTAGCGCTACCAATTCTTGATGTTGTGGAACCTCTATTGGAGGAAGAAATTTTGAGCTCGCCTATTTGTTTAGAGGATGTGCATAAAGAGGAAGTTTTGGAGAATTTAGACGTGATCGTTCCTCTTGTACTTGACGATGTCGTGTTGGATAATGATATAGTAGAGTTGCCATTGGAGAGCCCAGAGGTTGTTGTAGTAATGCATTTGCTTGAGTTTTGCATGTATGAAGAAGACGTTGTGCCGACTACGGAAGATGTGTTTTTAGAGCCTCGCGTCATGCCATTGGAGATCCCGGTGGATGCTGCGAATTCGAGTTTTCCCGATTTATTTGGGGATGATGTAGAGGATGAGCCGATTTTTGAAGATAAATTTACTCCTCTTGTGCTTGATGATTTAGACGTCGAGAACAACGACGAATTTTTAAACCAAGCAGCGGCAATTCTAGGGATAAATCTGAACGACATTGTTATGGACAATGTCAATTTTGATGAGGTGTTAGAGAAGGAATTTGTTAAACCTCTTGTTACGCCACCCGAGCCGTTAATGGATTTTAATTTTAAGGTGATGGATGAACTAATTGAGAAGGATGCGAAGGCCGAGTCTATTTTCGAGCCACCCAAAGCTTTGATCGATGTTGAGATGGAGATGGTGGATGATATGATTGAGGAAAATTCAATTCCCCTATTCCCGCATTTAGTTTCAAATATTTTTCTAAATGTTGAGAGGGATTTTGACAAAATGAAGGAGAATGGATTGGAGGATAATACATTCTTATGTTCGACCAATTTCCTCGTGTTTCCAAAGGTCGAGAATCACCCTGAACCCCAATTAACGTTTTATATGTTCGTGGTGATCAACTACTCGCTTTTTCGACCTCCGAAGCGAGTTGAAATTTTTATTTTTTTTAACTCTACGACTTGCTTTCCGTGCTCGCCTTGGTGATTTAAATTGCCTACACTTACTCTTGGAGAACACTAAGGCGTGGTATGATCGTCACTTATTTTTGGATCCGGGATAGCATCGTTCGTAGAAGGCGTCGAGCTTTCAATGTTAAATAAGCGCTTCTTGGGAGGCAACCCAAGTGTTTGATTTCTTTTTTTTTTCCTTACCTTTTCTTTTGGCTTTTCTTTCTTTTATTTTATTTATTAGTTGTGCTTTGCTGTGGTACGTTTATGCGATGTTGATGTGTAGAAAAGTTATGAAATTCGCCAAAACTGGAGACTTAGCGGTTACCTAGTGGTAATCCCTACCGCTAGCATTACCGTTAGCAATCTCACCCGGGCATTAATGACAAGTTCAACCGCCAAACTGGCCGCTAGGAAGTAACAGGGAAGGGCTAACGATTTACTTAGCGGTGGCACTGACCGTTATACTTACCGCTACCATTTCACAGAGAACTTAACGGTTGACCTAGCGGTTGTCTTTACTGCTAAGGCAACTGCTAGCGTGGTCAAATCTTCAAAACTGTGAAAAAAAATCAAGCTGCAATTTTCGGTCGTTAATGATGACATTTTCAATCACACGATTAGAGGCGAATGATGGTTGCACATAGCTTTTTTGGAGAAACTCGACTATTTTTAGGGACGTTTTCTTATTCCCTTTCTCCCTTGCTTTTATTTTTTTATACTCGTTTATGGCAATCAGGGGATTGCCGAGTTTTTAGAGAGGGGGGGGGATGGTTGAGTGTGATTTATAGTTGAAATATGTGCAAATTTTCAAAAACTTTCGTGGATTTGTAGTGCTAAATTTTAAACATGATTAACTGCTATTCCCGCGCTGAATTGTGTTTGTCTGGCTTGGCTATCGAAGTTGACTATGGGTGATTTGAGATTTTTATCTTTTGAGCATGTATAAGTGCATAAACTTTTTCAAAATTATTATTTATATATTGTAAAATGGTATTTGGACGCAAACGATTTCGCAAAACCTTAAAAGCAGCGTCAATTCAAAACTTTTTGTGCAAAAGCCAGTGAGTAGACTGAGTGTTTATTGTCATTGCAAGTACTTGAGTGAGTTCTGTTTTGAAATCTCTTTGAAACCGCTGTGTGTAGTTGACTTTGAAAATGACGTTAAGGCACAGAAAAAAAAACCCTATTCCGGCCATATCCATATATTTTTAGCCACTATAAATTCTGAATGAGCCAATCATAACCAAATAATCCATTCCTATAGCCCTGAGTGTTTTTATTTTGAGTCGACCCCTACTAACCCATTAAAAGCGTGGGGTAGGAGTTCGTCATTTTTATTGGTTATTAGAGTTTTGGAAATTTTACTAGGGATTTATGGATTTTTGTTAAGGACCACCATCCGAAAAAAAAAAAATATACCCCATAAAAAATTATAATAAGGGGGAAATAAAAAAATAGAAGAAGAAAAAGAAGGATGGTGAGTCTTGTTGAATTGTGTTAGTCATTGCCTACGCGCTAATGAAGACTTGTGTTTTATTACTTATATTTTATGAAGCCTAATGTTTAAAAGAGTTGAATTGAAAAAGAAGCACATTATAAGCTTCAATTTCGATTAAGTGGTTTGAGCTTCAAGTCGATTTTAGAGTATCGAGTTGAAAAATAGCCTAAGTTTAAAGGCTACGTTATGAGAGTTTAGTGAGGTTTTTTTTTTTTTGAACGAGGTTAAGCATTTTGCTTCGTAATTAGATTAGGTTGGGTGAGTTATTTAGCCACACGACTTATATATTCCATACCCGTCTAAAGAGCCTTACATTATAACCCGAAAAGACCTTTTCCGATTCTTAGTTCAATAACACACTTAATTTGCGACTGAAAAGAGATTGATTTTCTGTGCTTACTTAATGTGCATGTATTTGTATGATTTGAGCGTATACACGTCCTATGCAGCAATGCTTGAGTGCTTTTGAGTGAACACCCCTATATATTACCTTTTGAGAGGATGCATGAATTTGATTTTGGAGCGACAATGTAATAATGGTTGAGCGTTTGAGGTTGCGTTGCATTTATCTGTATTTTCAAAATTATCTATGTAGCACGACACGACTCTTTGCTTGAGCTTATTTTCATTCTTGTTATTCTTTGAAATTATCATTTGTTCGAGGACGAACAAACCAATTATGCGTGGGGTAGTTGATTAACACTAATTTGTCTTGATTTTAGTTAGTATTTTAGTTCATTTTTGTTATTGATTTCGGTGAAAGTTGGATAGATTGAGCATATTTTTGTATTTTCTTATCTCCAACTTGTTTTATCATATTTTAATTATAATTAATTAATTTTATATTTATTTTAGGTATTTTGAAGTATTTAAGTTTGGACGTAGTCAAGGATGGGCGTACGAGTGGAGTTTTCAGCGAAAACGGGTCGCAATTTGAAGAATTTGAAGCTGCCGATTATCTATAATGGTTTTCCATCTCAAACCGTTATAGTAGCACTACCGACACTAGCTGTCGGGCGTTCCCGACGCTGCCTACCAAGTCATGTCCACACTGCCGATGCTGGCTGCTGAGAGTCGCGCGCGTCGACCGACGCTTTCCGGCACTGATCGACGCATCTGGCCGACACAGCTCTCTGTAAGCGTCGACCCATTGAGCATCGGGCGACGCGCACCAGCCTTCCATCGATGTTATCAACCGCTGCCGATCGTTGCACGCCACACCTTTCGAGCCGACCCGCGCACCCTACCTAGCGTCGCCGTCGAGCCCTGCCGCGTCGACCGACGCACCCGTCGACGCCAACGGCCCAGAAACGCATTTTTAGGGTTTCTTATTACCCAAGACTTCCCACAACTATAAATACCCTATGTATTTTGGATTTTTACATACATTATCATTTTCCTAGGGTTTTAAGGACTCTTAGGGTCTGACAACCCCAACGAGTGCCCTTCGATTTCTTAGTTTCTCTTCATAATTCTTAGTTTTAAATTATTAGATTTTAGATTAGAATAAATAGTTTAGATAGTTTAGATTCAAGACTTCGCTTGGAACGCTGCAACTTTCTTTGTTAATTAGTAAGTAATTATTTCCTTCGCTCTTTAATTTAGTTGCATGTTTTTCATTAGTTTAATTAATAATTATTGCTTCCATGACGAATTGTGCTTTTGATTGCTTTGAGATTGAGATGTTGATTGTGTTTACGTTCGTAGGCTAGATTTAATGGGTCTAGAGCCTAGATTCGTTGTGAACCATCAATTGGGTCTTCCCAAGCAATCGTGGAGACGAATCAAAGCTCTAGAACCTTAGTTTTCTTAAATCGTGTTAAAAGTATTTTAATTAATTAATTCATGATTAGATTAATCTTAGATATTAGATAATTAATTCTTAACTTAAGTAATTTTTAGATTTAATTTATTGCTCCGAGTTTAATTAATCTTTAGTTCTTATAAATCTCAAATAAAAACCCCCCTGTCCGCATGTTTAGATTAGTTTTATTTTTATTTTTATTTTCTTATTCGTTAAATCAAACACAAAACGAACTTTCGAATCTAGATTTCCTTTGAGATCGACACGAGTCAACTTACCCACCTACAAGTGATCCCGTACTCTTGCGGGCGAACTTTTTAAAGTTGACAACTTTAAATAAAAATAGGTGAGGAAAAGTTTGAATCAAAACTCCTTGACATTACAAATGAATGCCAATCGTTAGGTGCATCTATCTCTAATGAAAGAATTTTGAGCAAATTCTTTCGCTCTTTTACTGAGAGATTAAACATGAAAATAACAGCTATTGAAGAAGCCAATGATACCTCAACCATGAGCTTTGATGAGCTTGTGAGTTCCTTGAAGACTTATGAGATGGAACTTCAGATCAAGTAGCCTAAGAGAAGAAACATTGCTCTAATCTCCACTCTTTCTACTGAAGATGAAGAGTTTGATCTTGTAGCCCTTACACGTGAAGCAGAGACTGCTGAGTTGGATGATGATGGAATCAAAATCTTCACACAAAAGTTCAGCGATCTGCTAAAGAAAAAGAATAATTTGAGGAAGTCATTCAGCCGATACAACAAGCTCTCCTCAGAACATTCTCTCCAAGAATAACCGACAATCCACTCATGCAAACAAGTTAAAAAGGAGGGATGTGACTCCCATAAGTGCAATATCTGAAGACCAAAATCAGAACAGCAGCAAGGTACTGGATAATGTCCAATGTCATGAATGTAAAGGGTTTGGTCATTTCAAATATGAGTGTGCCAACATCAAGCGCAATAAGAATCTGATAGCTGTGAGTGAAGGAGAAGACGATGATGAGCCCCAAGAAACTAAAGAAGTTTCTTCCATGACTGCCCGTGTTGCTTGGAATGTCAGTGAAAATGTTACTGACATTTGGTGTCTTAACTCTTCTACTACCGAAGAAACTGATGATACTTAAGACATTGGTGCTTCCTATGGAGAGCTTTACGAGAGCTGGTCTAAATTGGTTCATAGAGTAAACTTTCTTACAAAGGAGAATGAGAGATTGGCTCGCACGGATAAAAAACAACATGGTATAATCTTGCTCCTAGAAGCTCTACTGACAAAACGTGAAGAAGAACTGGACAAGATAAGATCGGAACTCTCAAGTGCACTTCTAACTCTGAAGAAACTAAATTCAGGAACGGAAAAACTTGATGAGATCTTGTCAATTGGGTGTACGCTTAAAAATGGCATAGGCTTTAAGGCTCTTGTGTTTGTCAAAGAAGGTGACAAGAAATCGGACGAATATGTGTTTGTTAAAAGAACTAAACGACGTCGACGTAGTTATGTCTGTCACCATTGCTCAGAACCTGGACATATCAGACCCTTCTGGAAAAAGTTGAGGATGTAAAGGACTTGTGAATTTGATGGCAAGGCAATGTCAGTCAACACAAGCACCATCATCCGGACCAACACCTCTCTAAAATCCAAAATGGTGTGGGTAAGAAAATCTGATACTCAATGCAACATGATTTATACCTCACTTAAGACGAATGTTATAGGTTTATGGTATTTTGATAGTGGATGTTCCCGACACATGATTGGAACGGTTGAATACTTGTCTAATGTTGTGATAGGCGATAAATTGTGCTTTATTTAATGGTTTAATTCATATATTTTTATGTGCTTAATATTCTTATATATATTTATTTCTCGCATATTTATTATTATGAGTAGTCGAGCACCAATTGTGTGTTTTTAATCTATTTTGTAGTAATTAGGTGCTAAATTGGTGAGTTGAAGATTTAAGGATGATGAATAAGAGTTGCACGAGGAAACGAGAGACAAAACGAGTGAATTGGCAAAGAAAGGACGATTCTGGGCTATCTAGATGGGTTATCGCTGGGACCAACCGATATAGAAAGAAGGGAACAACTAACATCACTGCCAGTCAAGAACCGTTATAGTATCCTGCCGACCAGTCCCGCCGAGCAGACTGCCGAGCACGGCCGACCAAGCCTGCCGAGCGCTGCCGAGTGCTGCCTGCGTCGCTCGCCCAGTCCGCCCGCGTCGACAATCTAGATCGATTGACTCCAGAACCGTTATAGAAAGTCCTGGTCGATGCACTTGCCCGCGAACTCTCTGTCGCGTCGATCCGAAACGCGTCAGTCGACGCTCGGTCGACGCGACTGCCCAGAAAATGCATTTTTAAGGGTTTCTTATTGCCCAAGACTTCCTAAACCTATAAATACCTCCCTTAAACATCAAAAACGTATTGCACATTAATCCTAGGGTTCCAAGGCACCAAAAGGAGTCCAAAACACCCAACCATCAAGATCTTGAAGATTGAAGACTCAAGATTCAAGATCTAAGCTTTCTTTTCTCTTCTTATCTTAGAACTATGCTTTTCTTAATTATTTTTCTGTTATTCTATGAACTCCATGAGTGAGTAGATTGTTTTATCTAGTCCTAGGGATGTTGAAATCCTCGTGAAACTACGTTTGATTGATTTATGCAATATTGTATTTTGTTCTTCTTATGCGGTTGCTTGTGCTATCTTGTTTACATATCATGATTGCGAAATTCATGACATGATTGCTGAATTCTTGGTTTGGATTGGCCACCTAGATTAGGGATTTGGTTATCAAATGCTAGAAAGAGAACTTCTCCCATTGTAATTGTCGTAGTTTCGATTTCTCTGAAGCAACTAATGGTCTCGTATCATTAGGGGTAACACAACATAGGTTGAATAAACTGAGCTTATGCACTTATTGCTTAGATTAACCTATTTGCCTAGATATTAATGCTATTGTTGGGTTGAATCTAGAGAGCTTATTCTAGGTTATTCAATAATTAGAATCAATTAAAGAGCTTATATTAATTGAGTAAACGGTAAGGGCAAATGCGAGTAGCAGAGCTTATTGCTACTTAGGGTTTTTAGTCGCATATGATGAATGGATTATGATATTGTGATTGGTTAAATAAGTGGAACGAGGGTGGAAACTGAACTAGGACTGTGAGCTTAATTGATTTGTTTTGTTATTTAAATTCTTTAGTTATTTTGTTCTCTTAGATTAGTTTACAATCCTCACCCCGTTTATTTGTTTAAATAAAATACGAATCATCACAATTTAACCACACTCCTCGTGGGATCGACCCTTACTTATCGCTACTACTAGTTGGTAGAGAGAAGTCGAGGACTTTATAAATATTATTTTTGACGCTTCAACGACGAGCGGTCATGTTGTGAAACACAATGGTGCCAAAGTCCAATATGGAGGCGGTGCCCATGGAATGATCATTGGGAAAGGCACTCTGAATGTTGAAGGTTTGACTAGGCTCCAAAACGTGCTACTTGTGGATGGACTAACTGCTAATCTAATTAGCATCGATCAATTGTGTGATGATGATCTTCGAGTAAAGTTTGATCAAAACTTGTGTCAGGTTCTTAATAAATTTGATCAGTCCATACTTACAGGAATCAGGATGGTAAAAAACTGCTATCAAGTTAAGGCAAAATTTACTGGAGGAATGAATTATGATAATGTAAACAGTGTTACTGCTCGTGCTCCAACACCAGAACTAACATCTCGGGTTCTAACTGATCCGACTGCTGAAACCTCAAAATCAGAGTCTGACTATGATGACTCTGTTCCTACAGGGATTTTTGAGTTTTTTGTTCGAGATATTTTCTCAAGGATGAGGAAGAATCATAATTCTTTTCATATAATCGAAGCTTTGATTGAGAAAACTACATTCAAGAAGCAAATGAATTTTAGGGAGATGGTAAATATGGTGTGTGCAACATCTTACTTTTCTCTCATTATAAACTCTTGTCTTGTGTCTTTTATAGAGCCAAAATGGGTGGAGGATGCATTCAAGGATAAGTGCTGGATCAATGGGACGCATGTAAAACTTGTCAGTTATGCCATGAATGATGTGTGGAACTTAGTCCCTAATCCAATTTTTGGCCATATTATTAAAATTGACAAGATGGGAAACATAGTACGAATAAAGGCAAGGTTAGTGACTCAATATGTTTCATAGTTTGCAGGTGTAAATTCTGATAATACCTTTACTCATGTTACAAGAGTTGAGTCATTCAAGTTGTTTCCGATTGTTGCTTGTCATTTTTGTGTTACTCTTTACCAAATGGGTTTAAAAAATATTTTTTTTTCATTGTTCATTGTTCGTATTGCAAGGAATTAAATTCTTTTTACTTTATCAATAACTGTAGCTCCTAGTAGTACATGTCCTAAGTTACATATGGTGAATCAAATGATTAATGAGTGTGGTCTATATTATGATGTTTTAACTATACCTCGTGACAATTTAAGTGCGATTGATATCTCAGGAAATCTAGTCCAACATTTTCGCACAAAACACATAGATATTAGACATCACTTCATCCAAGATTTGGTCAAGAGAAATCTTGTGAGCATTGAGCACATTTGGACAGAAAATCAGTCTGTTGACATATTCACCAAAGCATTAGAATTTGAGAGATTTTCCAGATTAAGGAAGTCTCTCACTTTATGTGTTGATTAGGTCAGTGTTACTGGAAATGCTGCAGCACATTAGCTAACATCAGCTGCAACATACTTTGTGCATCATGCATTTTTTATTTTTTTTCATAACACATATAGATACTTGCATATTTCTCTTTTTCCAGATGCTGTTGTGACCAAACTCTGTTAACTAAAATGGGATGAATTTTTCTTTGAAAAATACATTTGTGGGTTGTTTATTGCAGAAACTTGCATTTCTCTCGGTGCTTCCTTTGTGATTTGCTGGATGTCCTAGCCATCTTAATATTAGATGAAGTTTAATTAAAGTTAAATCTCTTGATCAATGCGATCTCTTGAAATGATAAATGATTAATGTTGCTATGAAGTGGAGGTTCTACTCCCGGACATAAAATCCTCAAATACATTTTTTATATATATAGCATTTGACTTTGTCATTAACTGAGTTAAGAATTCTTGATCCATTGACTTTGTTGACAAAGAATTTCATTCTAAATATTGACACACTAGGACTAACACTCTCTTGCAGTTGAGAAAAACCATTATGTGATTTTTTTAAACTAGTTTTTTTTACACCCGTGCGATGCACGGGGCAGAAAATTAAATATAAAAATGCAAGTTGTATTAATATTATTATTATTATTATTATTATTATTATTATTATTATTATTTATTATGTGAAGATATAAATAAGTAGAGAGATAGAGATTGAGAGAAATAACTAAAAAAGCCACACTGATAAATTATAGATCGAATCCACACTACGTACATGAACGTTAAGATTATACGTTAGTGAATACTTCTTTATACACCACATTATTGGTCATGTCCGATCCCGAATCATCATCACCACAAACTAATATCTTCAATCCCTTTCAATGGATGACACGCGACATGGCAACATATAACTGACCATGACTGAACACGAGATTCTTTAGATAAAGGCCAACATTCGAGAGCGATTGACCCTGACTCTTATTTGTCATCATCGCATATGAAATCATGAGCGGTAATTGCCTTCTTTGAAACTTGAAAGGTATCCTAACGCCGGAAGGCGTTAGACTCATCCGAGAGAGCAACACTTTTTCGCTCGCCATTGCACCGGTTAGAATTTTGCATTCAAGGACGTGCGTGGAAAGTCTCGTAACAACCAGTCTCGTCCCGTTGCACAATCCCATTGAGTGGTCTATGTTCCTCAACAACATAACAGGAGTCCCCACCTTCAGATGCAGCTCGTGATTGGGCACCCCAGAACACTTTATACCATTCAAGAATTCAGACGTGTGCAAATCACTCAAAAACCACTCCCACTGTCGGACTTGCAGGCATTGTCCGAACTCAGGTAGGTGTACCCCTCGCTCAAGTTCAAAGTGTTCATGTACTCGTTGACAGAGTCCACAACATTGAGAGTCGGGGTCAATATGGCCCTTCCTTCAGGAACATCGGGTCATCAATAGAGTCCCTAAACATCGGATATGTATCCTTAACAATAGCCGCAATGGGATCATCCAAATATCGGAGGAGGATATCATCTGGAATCTCTATTGCAGCACAACCGTCATTTGGTCCTCCTATCTTTCCATCTCTAATGCTGGCAATCCAGTCGGATAACTCCTCCAACTTAGTACGTTCTTGTCCGTCACCGAGACTCTGGAGCCTCATGTTCTGAGTCAGCCTCAACACAGTGCAGTGCCTCCACATGCTGGACGCATTGATAGCCGCATTGTATGTCCTGCCAGCTGCCCTTGGGGACAACAGGCAATATCTGGCGAAAGTCTCCACCAAACACAATGGTCTTTCCACCAAATGGCCTGTGCCTGTTGGCCGAATCTACATCCTCCATTATATCCTGCAAGCTCTTCTCAACAGCCTCGAAGCAATGCTTGTGCATCATTGGAGCCTCGTCCAATATATGAGTTTGCAACGAACCACCAAATCCGCAAGCGGGGTGCCTTTCTTAATATTACAATCCGACCCTTCGTGCAGATTCATAGGGATACTGAACCGGGAGTGCGCGGTCCTTCCACCAGGTAAAAGCAGAGATGTTATGCTGCTCGATGCCACATTCAGCACGATATGACCCTCAGACCTCAACCTAGCGGACAAAGTTCTCCACAGGTACGTTTTTCCCGTACCTCCATAGCCATACACGAAGAACATAGCACCACCATCGGACTCGACCTCATTCATTATGTTGGAGTACACACCCTTCTGCTCACTCGTCATTTTTGAGAGAAGTCCGGCATGCTCAGCGAACAACGCCTTACGATCATAGTTCAACTCATTCTGGATCAATCTACTGTGACCAACACCGCTACTATCGGTCTCCGGAAACAGCATGGAATCATAATCGTGCAGGCTCTTCCCTTGACGTCTCAGTAATTTCTCAATCTCTACCAAAGCTAAATCCTTTACCTGAGACTCACTCAAATCCAGTCCTGCCAAGTAACAACACACGTTTAGGTCATAGCACACTCAAACATAATAATCATAACTAATAGAGTATATTCAATAAATTATAATCACAATTCATTACGCACCACCACATGCACATCCCTGGGTTTTTAATAATCAGACGTTGCCTGTAGAGCACATCCTCCGACAAAAACTGCCAACTCTTATCCCACACTTCCTCGGGCCTAGCAAGAGTATCAGCCGATAGTAGCGACACAAAATACACCAGAGAGATTGAGAGGAGGCCCACTCACTTGCTTCGGTGATGCCATCAATGTACTCCCTATCGTCTTCTAACAAAACACGTGCATAACATGCCTCATGGTACGACGCATGCTGAACACCATCGTGCTTCCTATAGTCTACATGGAAAGTAGCTCCGCGGACAACAGTAAGCAAGCACCTCTGGTAGTAATTATCCCCACAGCCAGGGGGAACGTAATATAACCTACCAACATACAGAATGCGTTGCCTGGGCTTCCACTTCCTCGCATACCTGTCCCATACAAACTCGAAGGGTGCCTCTGCATACGTCAGAAGTCTTGCCTGAGGATATTTCTTATTCGCTTCCATCCATTCAAGGAACATGCTTTCCTTCACTGTTTTTTTTATTCAGGACATCCTCTATATCCCCGTCCTCTTCATAAACAATGCTCTGTTCGTTCTCCAGATGGAAGCTGAGACGCGTGATCGGAGGATACTTATACTGCAGTTCGAAACCCAACAACCTCCATGCCGCCTCACACGAAGAAACATACCTGCAGTCGTAGTACATGTTCACTTCATCAATGGGCTTGTCAGATTCACCATAGTCAGTGCTCTGATAGAAAGCAGCGGTCACACGATCATGTCCCTTGTTGACATACTTGAACAGATACTTGATAGACCTTGATTGGTTGAACCATTCCACATTGATTTGTGCACCATATTTCATCAACAGTCAACGATTGTGAGGGAAAAAATATCTGTTGTCCAGGGGGACACCACCTTTTTCCAGCGTTCTCCCATTATATCTACGTCTGTAACGCGGATAACCCTCATCGTCAATCAACGTAGCCTCCACGTACTATTTCGGGAAATGCTTCGTGTACTAGCCCTCAACCACGCACAGGGAGTTTTTCTTTACAACACCGCAGGTTCCGTGCATCATATACTTTTTCACGGCTTCATAGTACGTGGGGTCGGATGCCTCATTGGGTATTTCGGTTGAAAATATCTTATCTATATCCACAGGAGTCGGATACTTGGCCTCTTTCACCAGGAACAACAATATGTGAGCATGCGGCAACCCACGCTTTTGAAAATCTATCGTGTACACAACTGCACGTATTTTATTTTAAAGAAAAATAAATGCATATTATATTCGACGGTTTAAACAGAAACACAGACATATATTAATGAGCAATACGTACACCCGACACATGGTAATGGATAAAGGTAATCTTCTACTCACCTGAAACGGCCTGCCCGAATATTTGATTCTGGCGAAGATCTTCTATCAGCTCGTCCAACTTCACCTTAAAAATTCTACAGATGATGTCTGGCCTATCCTCGATTTTAAGATTACGTGCATCTAAGAAACGAACAATGTCGGGTCAACTTGGGTTGCACGTGAACGTTATAAACAAATCCAGATAACCGAATTTGTGGCATATAGCCATCGCGTCTTGATAGTTTTGTATCATGAAGCGGGCTCCACCGTTAAAGCTAGATGGCAATATAATACGCTTGCCCTGGGCAGACGGATCAACATCACCACGCATGACAACATCAGCCAAATCCCTATAGATATCACACCGAAGCTTCTTCTGATTAAATCAAATATACTTTAATCTAGCCGTCTCGACCATGGTGTACACATCCACGACGAATTACTAAAATAATCGTCTGGACGAAAGAATAGTAGAGGGCTCGTCCTCCCTTTCATGAAGCCTGAATGCAAAGTATTCACGGACGCTGATATATTTCCGTCCCTTCTCGGTTTTCTTCTTTCTCTCCGTAAATGGGATCTTCTCTGTGTAACCCTCCTCCCATAAGGTAACAACAGAGGATACTGCAAGGCCAAATACGATTCATTCAGCTCATTTATCCTGCGCAAGGAACTACTGCAAGATTCAACCACTATGTCCCTATCCCTCAGAGCTGCATCAAATTCACCGACAACCAACACGGAAACTTCATTGCAAGTGGGCAGATTACGTGTACGTTCGTCCCTGTTATTGGTCCTCTTGCCAATAAGACGCACCCGAACATCGGTATGACCACACTCTTGCATTTTATCCTTTGCCATTCTGAACATCTTCACAAGTTCTTTATGGTCATCCAACATTTGCTTCAGCCCGTCAACAATCTCTTCATGCAGGTTATTAGACAATCCTACTTGCCTACGTCACAACACAGTCGACACAAAAGACATTTCATTAAATCTAATCCATGCTGTAAACAATAGAAAGACCTTCATAATTATAAATATTATAATTATTATTGACGTAGCAAACCTCACTGAATTCATCCGGTGGGAAACTTCATGTTTCGTATCATACACGTAAAGCTTTGCAGACTTAGGGGTTCCACCATTTTCTGGCAATAGACCACCAATCAGGTGGTAGTTCTGACCGTGTATTCTGAAAATAGGAGGACCACCTCCTTTGTTTACATCACTATCAATCTTCCCCCCCATGGACGTAAAACAGAATATACTGTTATATGATCTAATGTTATCCTGAAAGTATTTTCTTGTACTGTTGGTTCCATGCAATAGTTCATAAAGAAACGCAGGGGTCAATGATGCCATGACTACAACACCCATTGTATTCTGGATTCGTTGCGTTATTCTGGGACCTCGACCTCTCCTCGTACAAAAACATCGCACCACAAAACCTACAACGATAGCTCGCATCTCCAATATCCCGATACTCTGCGAATTAATTAAATATATCATACTGGAAGACTGATGTTGACAACGATGGGAATATTCATGGGAGTGATATCAAAAGCACAATAAAACAAACATGTACCCGATGGCAATGTGTTGTTGCTGATCGGTTCTTTCGTGAGATCAATTACATTGCTTGAGCTACCGGTCCCTCTACCGATATTCTTCCTACGTGTGTACGGTTGTCTATTAATTGGAGCTGCAGCTCAAAATAAAAAAAGCTCTCGGTAACGAATAGTTTTAATAAAATCTAATCAAAAAATGATTCAAAAATTCATTAGATTACGACTGACCAGCACTTGTAGAGGTTTTTCTCTTTCGACCGTTGGACGATTTGTCTATCTCCATGACTGCAATATCAGGAAGATTTGAAACAACGTTCGTCCTTCGTGTATATGGTCTTCTCTTGACCGGGGCAGTAGACGAAATAATTCAAATCAATAGATCAATTTTAGCTACAAAACTTATAAATCAATTCCAAAAGTACATTTTATTTTTTTAGTCTTGAAAATTAACTAACCAGTGCTCAAATTAGACGATGTCTGATTGACATGTGCCGGATTGTCAATATTCGGGACTGAATTCCTCACAAAGGTACTATCATCAACAATTATACTGTCCGCTAGATCATCAATTGTGATGTCAAAAATATTCTTGAATTAGAACCATCACAACCATTGTTTGAATGTTCATTGTGGGGTCCAGACAGCCGCCTCGGATGAATAACTAAGGTTTTCATAAGTCACAAACATTCACATCAGATTTACCAATTTTAGCGTAAATTATTTTAACTCAACGTTGGAGCGGAATTAAAAAATATACCATTAGTGACATCACTAAAGGCTGAGCGTTGAAAATGTGAAATTCTATCCCCAGTCTTATGTCTTTTCGACTCGATAGTTACATTCTCATTTTGTATAGAGGAGCCTATAAGAATTATTGGATAGCCATTAGTTCCAATAAATAAAATAAAACAAACATCGATTTTAAGCGTACATTAACATAACTACATATAAATCATTGAATCCAATGTGTCGAGATATATACAATCGTGCGAGCAATTTAGCCTCAACTCCGTTAAATGAGCCGTATTTTCAATTGCGCTCGCTCTTGATAGCACTCTTGAGGTCACGCACGGAAATGTATTCTCAGACATACTCACACTGCCTGTGACAATCATATAGTTAAAAACAAATAATAAATATTTAAATAAATAAAATCATAAATTTGTAATAGTAGAAATTTAACAAACAAATCACAAGTACATAAGAAAATGAATAAAAAGATAAAAAAAAAAAATCAAATTAATAAACATGAATGAACCTCGAACTTATAATCTTAAATTCATACATTCCCGAATATACTGTAGAAATTGATTTTCTATATATAAAAATGTAAAAATAAAATAATAACCTAACTCTCTAGGTTATCCAGATCTAAATATATATAAAAAATAAATACAACAATTAAAAAATTTAAAATATTTACATTGAATTAATAATAATGTATGTTTTTAACTAAATGACTTCCTGACATAACACAATTACACACAATTCGTTCATAAAATGAATGAATAAAGCAAATCAAATTAATATACGTGAATGAAAATTAAAATAAAATTATCAAATCTATTTTCTTACCATAAATATATATTAAAATTTAATAAAATCTACTCACCTACTAAAAACTACAAAATTACAACTAAATTATATTGATAATTAACTAAATATTAATATATTTGATAAAAAACAATCTTATTAATAATTATATATAAGTATATACTCAATTTATTAAATATTTAATCACCTACTTAAACCTACAAAATTATAACTAAATCATATTAACAATTCACTCAATAATAACATATAAATATCATATAAATCACACACATATATAAATATAAATTTAATTTAATATATATTTACTTACCCACTTGAATCTAAACAATTACAACCAAAAATCAAATTCAAAATTCATTGAATAATAAAATAGTTGAACGAAAGTAATCTGACAATATCGTAATAAATCTCTAAAATCACAAACAATACGATATTATATTTATATTTATTATTATTAAAATCAGAAGAAATTAGATTAATCTGATGTCAAAACAAGTCATTCACGTATATTATACCATGTGTATAATAATTAATTAAATACATATGATAAAATATCTTACATCATAATAGATAATCAAAGATACAAACAAAATTAATTTAATATACGTGCATGGAATTCGAAATTAAAAATTGAAATATATCCGTTAAAGATATATAACGGAACAATTTTGTTCAAAATTGTAATCTCATTGCTTTTTTTTTTTTTTACTTAAGTTAGTATAGTTTAATATATTTCACTTTCGCATGGAAAATGCTACTCAGGAAAGCAAGCAAGCAAGAACATGCAACAGAGTACTAAACATGCAACAGAGTACTAACCACAGAAAAAAGATACGTACACAAATTTATTCTGCACATAATACAATTCATACTTGTAGAACTTGAAAGGTTTTCAAAAGATATGTCAAAGTTTATCGGTTGGAAACCTGACATGACCTATCGTAGTATGATAATGCCTCTGAATGGAGTTCAGGGTCTAAGTAGGTGTAACAATGACACGAATGAAGACATATCTTTTAAAAAAATACAACTGAACAGAGCACTATATATAACCTACTGTAATATATATACAATGTAATTTTTATTTGTATATGTTTAATCTAAAACTTATTGCATTAATATTGCAGGTTAAGGCACATAACACTCTAGATAACAAACACAGCACGAAAAAAGATAAGTATCAATGTTATCCTTACATTTTATAAATAGAATTTATATTTTATAAAGTACAATTAAATACTAACTGTGTACTGCTGTATCAGAGGTTGAAGATCACTGGCAAAGTCACACATCTCGAGAAGAACAGCTTATAGGACTGCACTTAAACAGGTAAGAATTTTTTTTGCACATGATTCTTTTTAAGTTTTTGAAACAAACCCTAATAACATATAAATACAATATAATTAATATTAATTTCTCTAATTTACTAACTGCAGATTTAAAGGATTTACAGGAAGACAGGTACGACAGATTCTTACTGATATTAAGTTTACAGTATAATTAAAAAAAAAGAATTACCTGCCAATGTATTGTCAGTTTGTGCTCTTTTCCGTATGATATCGGTCTTCCTCCCCATATTGTTTACTACCAATGCGCTGCTCCAAATGCTGATTTCCTTTATATGTTTATATTTAGATGTATGTATGAGTGTTCTTTTAATACTATTGTAAACCCTATTACACTTGCCGGCTACGCGGCAGTAAATTTATGATGTTAGAGTTAATTATAGATAATCTTATAGGCACACGGAGAGATATTTAAAACAAATCTTTTGAAAATTGGTAAGATACGAATTGCATCTTTATATTTAATAGTTAAAAGATAACCATATAACTTATCTTTTAAAAAGAATCTTCGGTTATCAGGATTCTAAAAAATAGAAAATATTTTCTAACAAACGCCCGAGGATTTACCTGCAAAATATAAAAAATTCTTTTCTAATTTTAAATATATCATATCACAAAACTTCTCAATAATGAATCTATATGATTAAATGTTAAAAAAACATTTTTTGAACCTCTTTTATTAAATTCTCTACAATTATTATGGAACATAATAATTGAGTAATTTTATAGAGTTTATAAAACTTGGATATTAAGAAACACCTATAATTTACGACCTTTCAAAATATTAATATTTTCTTATATTTATATCTGCGATTTTATTGTTCAAAAAAATCTACAAATTTTAAACATTATTCTCTTTCGTATCAATTTTTTTTAAATCCGTGTATATTAAGAAATATAGTCGTTTCTAATATTCTATTTCTCAACAACATATACATTAAACAAAAAAGTTTTCAAATAACTATTTCAATTTTATTAAGTAATTGGTTTTCATAATTTCGAAATTATGGCAGGGGTTCATAAAATGTCGTTCAAAACTTAAAGGTGTACTCAACTACCATTGTTTGTTTATTTTCGAGCTTGCGTTAACTTTCTGTACTTTATTTCTTATTAATCATTCGTTAATATTGGCGATGATCAGAGCATGCGTTAACTTTCTGTACTTTATTAAGTTATGCTATGCGAATGTATTTGTGTATAGCATTAGTTACTGCAATTTATTAGATTACTTTATTTGGTGTATGTTCTGGTTGGTTATTATAAGACCCACTGCCCAAAACTTGGAAACCAAAAAAAAAACCTCCTACATTAGGCAACAATCTTTTAAACTACTTCAAATATCAATCTTTTAAAGATAAATACTTTATAGTAAAATATGTATAAAAGATGAAGCAACATACATTCGCATAAAAGACTATTATTTGTAATAGTATCTAAAGACAAAAGTTAATAATAATAGAAAGATTTTATTAAGTAATTTAAAATCCAAAAAATATCAGATTCTTAAAATCACATAAATATTGTCTAAGTATAAAATGCTTTCTTCCTCAACTTAATAAAAAATTAAAATCCCAATAGCAACATTCAAAGCAATACCAACTTCATAATAAACTAAAGTAAATAATAATAATAATTTAATAAATAATTAAGAAATGTTTTATTCCTCATCATCCTGCATAATTCCTCCAATTCTTGGTTCGTCTTCCTCATCAATCCTAACATCACAGCCTTCCTCGAAGTTTAGGACTTCCTTACGCACCAATTTTCCATTCTTAGATAGAACCCTAGATGTCTTCGATGAAGTGAAAGCTATCCCATCACCATCGAACATCAGCTTCCTTACGGTTGAACTATCACCATCCAGCTCCATGACTTCGACCTTTTTAATAGGAGTAGTAACCTCGTCCTCGGAACAGTCGTCCTGTTCAATTGTTTCAATTTGAAATCAATCAATGCATGTAATTTCAAAAACTATGTTTTGTATTTGATTTTCAAAACTACAAATGTTCGACTAAGTTACCATTCCATTGTCGGTCTCCTCCCTCTGAATCAAAGTCAAAAAATATGATTCCTTCAACAAAATAAAAAGAGAGTTGAAAAACGAAATGTTTTCAAAAAATCTCAAACATCTCAAAAAAAAATTAAATAATTTGATAGACTTTACTATCTTTGAAAATCTATAAATTTCGAAAATATTCTAACTCATATCCTCCTCAACGGTTCACTTGTGGTATTTAGCTACTAAAGATGGGTCGGTAATCAATCGCACAACAGAAAATGCGCTCGATTCATTGTGAATTTGGCCCATATTGACCTTCACCTTGAATAGAACCGTTTGATCTATGAGTTTAAGAAATTCTTCAGGCAGATCTTCATCAGTGCGATTCTACATCGCCAAAAAAGACCACATTAAAATTTTTTTAAAATTTAAAAAACTTTTGCCAAAATTTGTAAGAATTTATGCCCTACCTCTAAAAAATTGACCCGAAGGTCATGGCAAGACCTTCCAATCAATTTTTCAACCTCCCGATCTCAGCATAGTAGGGATGCGTTAGCTGTGAAATCCAAAACTTCAGTCCTTACTTTGTACCTTCATATGAAGAAAAACACGATATTAAAAAGTTGTCTAAAAGATTAAGTATTGAATCAATAAATTACTTCAGTAACCTAATTTCTTACCTAAAGACGCCCGAAGAAATCTGTCTCATGCATCCCTCGCACTTGAATTGATTGTCATCTTCCTCAAGCTTTCTATGGCACTTCGTGCATGCGTTGTACCACCAATCATCGATAAACAAACTTGTTGAGGAATTTATTCTTCGCAATAATTCCTATTTTGTTATTTGCCTTTTTTGGGCACAAAATAAGTTAGAAAACTAGATTTATGACAATATTATGTTTCCTAGTTTATGCACAAGACTTTAATTATTCCTAGATTGTGTTTAGGATTTATTTTTAGGATTTTACCAAGTTTAGGATTCTAGGTTGTCTATTTAAGACACAAGAACTCCTAATACTTGGACACACTTGATGCACGGTTTTTAGAGATCAAGACGCACGGATCTCTTGTGAAGGACGCAAGACGCAAAGAAGAAGAACACGAAGAAGAAAATTACTTGGAGCCAACGATCGTGATAAACAAGATCTTTGAAGTTGCGTGACCGACGGAGAAGATCTTGCCATTCCGGCAACAAGTATTTAGTATCAAGTTTCTTGATATTTAGTTTTCATATATTACTTTATATTTTGTATTGAACTTAAAAAGAGAGTAATATATTTTTCGGGTTTGTACACCCAAGTTCACAAGTACTTTTACTTGTGAACTGAATTTGTTTAATCGTATTCTCGTTTTTTAATTTCCGCTCCATAAATTTAATTTACTCTGGTCGATGTTGTTAACTGATGTTGGTAACATTGATTAACAACATCGTTAATCTGAGAATTATTCTTATATCCATAGACCATCTAATTTTACAATTGGTATCAGATCGGGTTACTTAACCTTTTAAGTATTGATCCTTATTTTTAGGTGCTATGGATGCTCAAGGCAACCCGAGGCCTTTAGTCCTTAATGGTGAGAATTACTCTCTTTGAAAACAAAGAATGAGGTGGCACTTGAAGAGCATGGATGAACGTGTTTGGAAGACCGTCCTTGTTGGATGGGAAAAGCCACGTGTCACGGATGGCGAGGGCGATGCCGTTCCCAAGAAAGAGGAAGATTGGACTGCTGACGAAGCAGCAGCTGCAAATTGGAACTCTAAATGCATCAACGCCTTGTGTGGCTATGTAGATGCAAGCTACTATCGAATCATCAAGAATTGCGAGTCTGCAAAGGATCCATGGGACGCACTCCAAAGGGTGTGTGAAGGAACAGCAAGCGTGAAGAAATCTAGACTAAGAATGCTCTTGTCCACATTCGAGGCTATGAGAATGAATGAGAAAGAATCGATCATGGACTACTCTGTGAGATTGTCGGAAATAACAGAGGAGTGCAGAGAGATGGGTGAGCCCATAACTAATTCCCGTCTTGTAGGAAAATTGCTAAGATCCATTACGAAGAATTATAGCATGAAGGTGGTGGCAATAGAAAAATCCAAGGATGTTGATAACATCGATTTCAACACCTTAGTTGGAAACCTCAAGCAATACGAGATGGAACACGTCACCTCTAGCTCGAAAGAGAAGAATGTTGCTTATTCTTCAGATTCAATTGCAGTAGGTGATGAAGATGACGAGGAATTCGATTTTAATGGGATTATTAAAAGGATGGAGTCGACTACTCTCGAAGAAGATGAACTGGCCCTTGTRACWCAACRCTTCAWMAAATTCTTGAAGAAGAAGAACAATTCTGGAAACTCAAATACAAGGAACAGGACACAGACATCCACTCCAAAGTTTACTGGACGTACTCTTCCACAATCTCAGTCCACAAATTCAATTTCCAATGTGTCAAGTTCTACAAAACTACTCAACGAGATACAATGCCATGAATGCAAAGGTTGGGGACATTTCAAGAACGAGTGTCCAAACACTCTTAGAAAGAAAAGCATGGTCGCTACGGATTTCACCGAAGATGTTAATGATTCTGAGTCAACTGATTCCGTTCCAGCTTTATTTT
The DNA here is from genome assembly GCA_014905375.1 of Phtheirospermum japonicum. Lineage (NCBI taxonomy): Eukaryota > Viridiplantae > Streptophyta > Magnoliopsida > Lamiales > Orobanchaceae > Phtheirospermum > Phtheirospermum japonicum. The sequence continues at coordinate 73,446 of BMAC01001372.1, forward strand.
CCCATGTTAGGTGGGACGACGATGTTCATGTTGGTTTGCTTGCAGATAACATCGTGTGCCTGAATGCCGAGACCACTGATTATTATGAGGAATACGAGCAGCTGAGTGTTGACCACAAGAAATTGTTTGTCAGTTGGAGTAAACAGGTACTCAAAGCAAAAGATCTCGCAAAAGAAGTAGAGAAGCTAACCAAGGAAAAGGAGGAACAGCTCGAAATTATTGTTCGGTTGGAAACATCTCTCACCAAGAAAGATGCCGAGCTTGAAAAGATTAGGAATGAGCTTACCACTGTTCGAGGAACCATTTCAAATCTAAACAAAGGTAAGGCGAAGCTTGATGAAATTTTGCAGGTTAGCTTACCAGAGTCCTCTAAGCATGGAATAGGTTTCAAGCCAAGTCAACCTACGGAAGTGTCGAGTCAAGAATGAAAATCTTCCAAACGCCACAAGAGAAGGAGGAGACATTTCGTGTGTCATCATTGTGGAGAACCAGGGCACATTCGGCCCTTTTGCTGGAAGATCATTGGTGAGAGAAGACATTTTCAAAGAACAAATGTGTCTGTGAAGTCCAATGTTGGTAACCGCGCTACCAACATCAATACAAATATCAGATACAAACAAGTGTGGGTCAAGAAAAACAGCGTCAAGTGCAATATGATTCATACCTCCTTGAAGTCTCTTGTCCCTGGAGCCTGGTATTTTGATAGTGGATGCTCGAAGCATATGACAGGCTCAGAAGAATTGCTTTCCAACATTGTCAGATTTAGAGGTGGAAAAGTGAAGTTTGGAGGAGGTGCAAATGGCCAAATAGTTGGCCAGGGGACTCTCCATGTTCCTGGCGTTGTAACTCTGGAAAATGTGCTGCTAGTAGAAGGACTTACTGCAAATTTGATCAGCATAAGTCAATTGTGCGACGGAGGGTTCAGCGTTAAATTCAACCGTGAAAAGTGTGAAGTGTATGAGGAGAATGGATCGTGTATTCTCACCGGGAAAAGAACTTCAGATAATTGCTACCAAATTCATAGTGATGCCTTTTGCAGGTTGTCCCAATTTAGTGATGCAGAACTATGGCATCAAAAGCTTGGACATGTAAATTACAAGATGATGGACAGGTTGGCCAAGGAAGAAGCTGTGTTGGGGCTGCCTAAGCTCAACACCAAGATCATTCCGGTGTGCGAGGCATGCCAAAAAGAGAAACAGGTTAGGGTGCCACATCCAGTCCAACAAAGTCTCACTACATCATCTTGCTTTGAATTGCTTCACATGGATCTCATGGGACCACTTGAGGTTGAGAGTCTTGGTGGTAAGAGGTATGTTCTTATAATTGTTGATGATTTCTCTAGGTTTACTTGGGTAGAGTTTCTAAAAGAAAAATCTGAAACGTTTGAGGCTTTCAAAAACTTGCAAAGAAGCTATGTGTAAGGTTTAATGTGAAAACTGGTAGGATTAGAACTGATCACGGAAAGGAATTTTAAAAAGCATCTTTTCTAAAGTACTGCACTTCTGAGGGTATTAGTCATGAATTTTCTTCTCTAATTACCCCTCAACAAAATGGCATAGCTGAACGTAAGAATAGAACTCTAGCGGAGATGACTAGAACTATGCTTATTTCTAATGGGATAGCTAAACGATTTTGGGCTGAAGCAATGAACACTGCATGTCATATCATAAATAGGGCTTATTTTAGACCAGGTTCATGTGCAACTCCCTACAAATTGTTGATTGGGAAGAAACCAAACTTGAGCTATTTTCATGTTTTTGGTTGTATTTGCTATGTGCTTAACGATAGAAATCATTTTGCTAAACTAGACTCAAAAAGTGATAAGTGCATTTTCATGGGTTATTCCCAGAATAGTCATGCATATAGGTCGTTTAACCTTCGAACTCAAAGTATGTTTGAGTTAGTAAATGTCAAGTTTGATGATCTAACGAGCGGAGTCAAGCCTGTCGAGGATAATGATCTGGTTTATGATCAAAACCCTCAAGGTAGTGTCACTCCTACTTCAGTTGATGGTACAGGTATTGAGAACAAAGATGCAGTTGCTGAACTCAGAGATTTGAGTGATGTTGATAACCATGTTGATACTGGGATACCAACATCAGTACCAACATCGAGCCAAGTTGCAGAATCTGATTCTGATTCAGAGGAAGAAGATCCAGCAAATCCCATTGATCTTCATCAGAGGGACATTCCATCCAGAATCCGGAAAAATCACCCCGTGGGCCAAATCATTGGTGATATGGATGAAAGAAGTACAAGACGAAGACAAATAAATTTCAAGAAAATGGTCAGGTATGTATGTTTGTCTACAAATTGTTCTAAGATTCGTGAGTCTTTGTACCTTTCTGAAATAGAGCCCAAGCGCGTGGAGGATGCACTCAGGGATGAGTTCTGGATATGGGCTATGCAAGAGGAGCTAGACCAATTCGCCAAGAATGATGTGTGGGATCTTGTTCCACGGCCAGAAAGTGCTCACGTGACGGGGACCAAGTGGATATTCAAGAACAAGACTGATGAAGCAGGAAACATTGTGAGGAATAAAGCTCGACTTGTCGCACAAGGGTATACGCAAATTGAGGGAATTGATTTTGATGAGACATTTGCCCCTGTTGCTCGAATCGAGTCGGTAAGACTTTTGCTGTCTATTGCTTGTCATATGAAAATTTCGTTGCATCAAATGGACATTAAGAGTGCTTTTTTGAATGGGGTCTTAAGTGAAGAAGTATATGTTGAGCAGCCTAAAGGATTTGTGGATCCTCAAAAACCTGAATTTGTTTTAAAATTGAAAAAGGCTCTATATGGTTTAAAACAAGCTCCTAGAGCTTGGTATGAAAGGCTAACTCAACATTTGCTTTATTTGAATTTTAGACGAGGGGAAGTTGATAAAACTTTGTTTCTTCTTAAATACAACAAGCACATATTAATTATCCAAATTTATGTAGACGATATTATTTTTGGATCCACTAATGAGGAGATGGTCAAGGAGTTTGTCACTCGAATGTCTGATACGTTCGAAATGAGCATGGAAGGTAATCTCTCATACTTCCTTGGTTTACAAATTAAACACCTTGATGATGGTATTTTTCTTTCCCAGACTAAATATGCAAAGAACTTAGTCAAAAAGTTTGGGTTAGAGGGTGAAACTATCAAGAAAACGCCACTGGGCAAAAATGTGAAGCTGTCCAGAGACGATGTTGGTAAGGGTGTTGATAACACCATGTTTAGAAGTATGATAGGAAGTTTGTTGTATTTGACATCAAGTAGACCAGATATTATGTATAGTGTGTGCTTATGTGCTAGATATCAGTCTAATCCAAAAGAGTCGCACTTGAAAGCGGTTAAAAGAATCATTAGGTACATTGCTGGTACAACTGAACTAGGTGTGTGGTACACTAAAGATACTGGTACTGAACTTATAGGGTACAGTGATTCGGATTGGGCTGGGGATGTAGTAGATAGGAAGAGTACTACTAGAGGATGTTTTTTTTCTGGGGAATAATCAAATTTATTGGTACAGCAAAAAACAAAATTGAATTTCTCTTTCTACAGCTGAAGCCGAGTACATTGCAGCTGGAAGTGCGTGCACATAATTACTGTKGATGAACCAAATGATTGAAGACTACGGTCTGCACAGTAGTATCTTGACGGTGTTGTGTAACAATTCCAGTGCCATTGACATCTCCAAAAATCCAGTCCAGCACTCTCGAATCAAACACATTGACATAAGGTACCACTTTATTCGAGACCTAGTTGAGAGGAAGATTGTTAGCCTTGAACATATTGGAACTGATAATCAGCTGGCTGACATCTTCACGAAGGCATTAGATTACGAGACCTTCTCTCGTTTGAGAAGAGATCTTGGTATGTGCATTGTCTAACCAATGTTGGTTTGTGATGTTGTGACACTACTTATCAACATCAGTCACAACATCTGTATTATTTTGCATGCATTTTTATCTTTCTTTTCATACATTATACTAATGCATTGAGTTTGATTAAAAGTGCAATAAGATCCTCTGTTGTAATGAAAGTAATGACAAAAAGAACCAACCTCTTCGAAATTAGGTGATTGTGGGACTTGCCCGCAGAAACTGGTTTTCTCCCAGGTCCAAAACCAAGAGGCGTTTAACAGCAATTGCTGAAGATTAAAAGATTTAAATCCCTTCAAGGCTGAAGAAAATCTGGACTCAAAATGCTCCAATCTTTAAAAATCGCCTTCTTGAGAGATTTTGACGTAGTCATTAACTTGGGTTAAGGGGTAAGTTTCCATTGACTTCACCTTGGGCAATGTTGGTTTGTAATGTTGTTAGTAATAAAAATCAACATTGGATCAAAACACTGAATTCATAATGTGTTCTGTTTTAACCTTTTAGGTCATGATTTTTAGGCATCCCGTAGGACATTCATACTTTGTGAAGATGCCATCTTACTGTGCGTTTTGTTTCTTGTGTTTTTGTCTTACTTGAAATCTCTTAATTGTGTTTTGAATTGAGCTAACCAAGTGTTTTCAGTGGAGTTATAATCGGATGGCTGGACAGGTAATAACGAGGTGAATTTGGCGAGTGAAAATTAACATTGCACAAGATAGGTACAATTGTGCTGATGGTTCATTAAAATCAGCTTTGTATTTTCGGCCTATTTTGTAGATTAAGTTGTGCAATTTTTTTAACAAAAAAAAAGGAGGGATTATGGAAAGAGATAATGCCCGTGTTATTGAGATCATGTGGCCTAATTTGAGGGGGAGTGGTGCTTTTATATAAAGGAATTAAAAATCATGTTTCAACTCCTAAAAACAACCGTTTAATTATTTTAGGAATTTTTTCTTTTATTTCTACCCTCTCTCTCCTAGTGCAACTGTCATTTTTTTGGGGGATAAAAAGCTGCATCCTTTTTACCGTTTTCTCACAATTCCAAAACCCCTTTCGAATTACAACTCTCAGAATCCTTACTCCTCTCAAATTCTCTCGATTTTTTGTTTCTTGGTTGTGTGTTTTTGTAAGATTTTCAGGATGACCAACTCTCCACCGCCGTCTGTCCCATAACTTCCAGAAGAGGTTCGCCGCTCCGGCGACCAAGTCCCGCTGCCGTTCCCAAAAATTGGTGGCCTTGATATTCGGGAGTAGATTGGTGGTGGTAGTTCTTCAAACCCACCACTATCAACATCACCGCCACAATCGCCTGCGCCTGATTCCCTCGCTGTCGTGCCTGTTCCATCACCGATCGACGCCACACCGGAGGCTCAAGTGCTCCCAAGACAGCCCGGGAACGAGATTGACGTGGACAATCCCCCCGATTTGGCGTTCGTAGCAGAGACCTTTGGCCGCGTGGGGAACCCAACCTTGAAGCGGTCTATGCACTTGCGCAACATACCGCTCGGTGTTGTGCCGCCCGCGGTCCCAAAGAGCAAGGCTGGTCCGCGTCGCCACGTGCCTATCGAACACATGAATCTCCAGGAGGATGTTGTTGTGGAGTCTGACCCTGATGATCATGATTTTGAGCCTTCTGCTCCGATTGCCGGAGATGTTCCGCCGTCTGCCTCTGCTCCTAGTCTGCCAGAGAAGAAGAGATTTACTCGCTGGAAAAAGCTTGTACGTAAAGCCGACAGGAGACCCAGCCTGACGAAGGAAAGTGTCTCTCCCAGCAAGGCAAAGGTCAAAGTTTCTCCTGGATCAACTGCTACTGAGTACTCTTCGCCCCTTTACACGGTACTGGACTTTATCACCGGTGAATTTACAAGTTCTGCCAAGCTACTCGCCGATGATCCCCCGCCATCTCCAGTTCGTGCTGCTTCACCTGAATTTGACACAGGTCTTTTTGAGTATTCGTCTGATTCATCATTCGATGTGCCCTTGAAAGATATTCTTGTTGCATGCAAAGAGGACAAGAACAAAAAGAAGGCTGCTGCAAAGGAGGATGTTGCTAGTCATGTTGGTAGTCCCTTGCTAACATCGCATCGCTCGCAGTCTGTCTCGTCCTCCCGCACTGCTTCTGTCCCAAGAACCACTCCTGCTCCCTCGCCACCTTCTTCTAATGCATCGGCTCACTCCCAGTCCTCATCTGGAACTGCTACTCAAACCCCCGAGATTGAGGACATGGATCCCTTTTCGGAGAAGTTTTTAACTGCGGAAGCTGCTGAGTTGTTTGATGTTTATCAAACTCGCCACATGATTGCCGAGAGGAGAGTGCCAGTTGATTTATTTGAGCGCCACAATCTGATAGCCTACCTCCATTTTCACGGTATGTATTCCACAGTCTCTACTGCCGTACCATTTGTTAGGGACATAGTTCTTGAGTTATATGCGAACATGTTGCTCTCGATTGTTGATTTGAGCTCTGTGAACTATGGCAAAGTTTTTCTGCGTGGTAGTGTTTTTGCTTTCACCCCTGATTTGATTGATGAGTTATTTGGGACTGAACCGTTTCGGGGTGTGTCTAATGTGGATGATATGGATGAGGTTGTGTCTTTTTTATCTGGTGGTATGGTGCATTCCTGGTTTGAGCAACTGCCGAGCACTAGGCTCTCGTCTCTTTATTCTATTATGCACAAAGTGGCTCTTTGCAACTGGGTCCCTTCCAAGAACACCACTTGTGTGACTCGGCCTCAGGCCCAATTTTTGTTTAAGCTTGGGAAGGGTATTAAGTTCAGTTTCGGGTACCATGTTTTTTATATTGTGACTAAGTTTGCCACATCAAGGTCTGCCGCCTCGTTGTGTTTTCCCTCTCTTATTTTCAGCTTGTTGAAGAACCAAGGTCTGACGCTTCTCCCAGATGATGTGCTCACTGGTGATGCGGATTGGTTTGCTTTCCGAGGCCAACATACTACTGGTGCTAGGGTGATCGATTTGTCTTGGCAGGCTCCAGTTCCTGCTGATGTTGATAGTGATGTTGGGAGGGACGATCCCAACATGGTCCGCATTTCTGCGCAGCTCCTGCGTGCGCATGTTGCTTCCATTGACTTGCAGATTTCTAAGCTACAGGCGCTTCGTTGCTCGCTCTTGGAGGCCCTTTCCCTTTCTGGTCAAAAAGGGGGAGAGGAACTTGACGCGGACATAGGGGGAGCAAATGAAGATGCAGAAGATGTTGCTGTTGAGGATATTGTTGCTGCTGCTGCTGATAAGGATATTGCTGAAGATGCTGTTGCTGCCGAAGCCTTGGCGAGCCTTGCTCAGGAAAGGAGGAGGAAACGAATTCGCGCTCGCGATAAGACTTTGAGGAGAATGCTGCGAATGCAGAAGAGGAAGAGAAAGGAAGGTGGTGAAGGAACTTCGACATCCCCTCGTCGTTCAAAGAGGGTTCGAGGTCAATAGGTTCCTTGGCAGTTTGTATTGATAAGTTTTTGAACAATGTTGATTTGTAATGTTGGTTTGAATTTTAACAACATTGGGTGTTTTGGTTAGGGGGAGTTCTCTAATTTAGGGGGAGTCAGTATTTTATTTTCATTTGTGTTTGCGTCTTAGTGTTTTGTCCAGAAAGGCAAAAGGGGGAGATTGTTGCGGAATTTATTCTTGGCAATAATTCCTATTTTGTTATTTGCCTTTCTTGGGCACAAAATAAGTTAGGAAACTAGATTTAAGACAATATTATGTTTCCTAGTTTATGCACAAGACTTTAATTATTTCTAAATTGTGTTTAGGATTTGTTTTTACGATTTTACCAAGTTTAGGATTCTAGGTTGTCTATTTAAGACACAAGAACTCCTAATACTTGGACACACTTGATGCACGGTTTTTAGAGATCAAGACGCACGGATCTCTTGTGAAGGACGCAAGACGCAAAGAAGAAGAACACGAAGAAGAAAATTACTTGGAGCCAACGATCGTGATAAACAAGATCTTTGAAGTTGCGTGACCGACGGAGAAGATCTTGYCATTCCGGCAACAAGTATTTAGTATCAAGTTTCTTGATATTTAGTTTTCATATATTACTTTATATTTTGTATTGAACTTAAAAAGAGAGTAATATAGTTTTCGGGTTTGTACACCCAAGTTCACAAGTACTTTTACTTGTGAACTAAATTTGTTTAATCGTGTTCTCGTTTTTTAATTTCCGCTGCATAAATTTAATTTGTTCTGGTCGATGTTGTTAACTGATGTTGGTAACATTGATTAACAACATCGTTAATTTGAGAATTATTCTTATATCCATAAACCATCTAATTTTACAAAACTAATAATATCACATATCCAAAATGTGCACGATTGTATTGAATATAGTACTCTATTAGAAAAACTAAACATTAAAAATAAAAATCTAAGAACGACACAAATGCACAACAATTGTACCTCTTCAACAGTATACAAATAGTCGACCAGATGGAAGACGCATTGCTCGAGGCAATCTCATCACGCGATAGTGTTAAACTACCGGGGCTAATACTCTTCGTCGGATTAGCCGACCCCTTTGTAATTCTATAAAATTAAAATTCATAGTTTAAAATTTATTAAATAAACAATAATAAACACAGATTTATCAAACACGAATAGAATTAGTCATATTTCAAAAAACATACCTGCTTTTAAATTCGACAATTTCTGGCACCGAACCGGAAGTAACCAACTTTGTCACCTCAAATGAAATTGATAGAGTAACAGTATCTATAATTATAAAATTATGATTATTTTAATAGATTAACGAATGGTTTAATGAGATTATTTCCAAAAAGAGAAACTAAAAGAACGATTTTTCAATTAAAATAATCTAAAATAATAAAAATAAACAGAATCTAAAAATAAAAAATGCGATTCTGAAAGTTTTCTTAGAATATACAGAATCTAAAATCTATTAAGAAAATAGGATTTAAAAACAAAAAATAAACAGAATTTTAAAATCGAAATATAACACATGCTGAAATTGAAAAATAGTTCAGAATAATAATTCGAATAAAAAATTTGCAATTAGAGAATTTCTTAGATTAAATAGAATCTGAAATCTATTAAAAAATAGTTTTTAAAAATATAAAATAAACAAAATTTAAAAATAGAAGAATATAACATGCTGAAATTGAAAAATTGATAAAAAAAAATATAATTTAAATAAAAAACCGCAATTAGAAACATAATTATATTATTACCTCTATAAACCTTTGCACGACATATTTGCAAGATCATCACGGGAGGTTCCACGGACAACCCATTTTCGAAAGCCAAAATTTGATCAACATATTCGCCCCAAAGAGTACACCTTAAGCGACGACCACTATAATACTAAAAAATAATTATTTACTCCTACTTATATATAAAACAATCTAAACAAATAACTTATTAATTAATCAATTAAGCAATCCTATGAGTGAAAATTGCCTCAAGTCTTCGAGAATAATCTCGATCAATCTTGCTCAACGTCCTCCCATCAATTCTTTCTCTTGAGGGTTACGGATTTCCGTCAACTTTCCAATTACATCTACAATAACAAATTTAACTAAATTAGTTAAAAGATGACCGATTTGTATATGTTTGTTATAATTCAGAAATATTAAGAAACTTACCGAACAACATTGTCTCGTCAATTTTGTTGACGTCGGTGAGTGTTGAGAAAGGTCAAAAATTAAAGACGTAATTGGGGAAAGAATCCTCCTCCAGGTCGACCAAGATTGTTTTCGCATGGAAAACAATTTTGAATTTAACCACAGTAATGCGGAACTTGCCAGTGTTGTTCTCTACGTAATAGTTTCTAATCGCATAAACATGACCTTCAACTATTCTATTTTTGAACAACTTGACATTGATCTTTTTTATCACCCCGGTAATGCATCCTCTCTGTTTTAAATTAATTGGATACAATTTATTTTAATTCTACATAGTAATTGACTAATAATGAGTAGGTATTAATCTCCTATATAAACCTCTATATAAAAATAACAAATAATTACCTACGAATCATGGAATACAATTTCCATAGAAGATTTTTGATCCTTGTCATCAAATCCGAATCTCGCAAAAAACCGGACGACTCTAAGTGTAAAATTTGAAGGACTCTGGTTTTGAAAATAAGTCTCAGTTTTATGATGTTGTTACTCAATGTTAACCAACACTGACTAACAACATCAACCAGAATAAATTAAAAATATGCAGCGGAAATAAAATTTAAGAGCACGATAAAATAAATTCAGTTCACAAGTAAAAGTACGTGTGAACTTGGGTGTACAAACCCGAAAACTATATTACTTTCTTATTTTTCGATCAATACAAAAATATTAAGTAATATATGAAAACTAAATATCAAAACACATGATACTAAATACTTGTCGCCTAGGTTGAACAAGCTCTTCTCCGTTGGTCACGCAACTTTGAATAACTTGTCGATCTCGATCAATGGCTCCAATTTGTCTTCGTGTTCTTCTCCTTGCTCGTGCGTCACGTCTTGCGTCGTTCTCTTCCTTGCAAAAATCCCGTGCGTAAAGTTCTTTCAAGCTTTAGGATTCTCTTGTCTTAAATAGACAATCCTAGAATCCTAAACTTGGTAAACAAGATAAAACAAATCCAAAACACAATCTAGAAAACTAATAAAGTCTTAAACGTAAATTAGGAAACATAATATAATCCTAAATCTAGTTTCCTAACTTATTTTGTGCCCAAGAAAGACAAATAACAAAATAGGAATTATTGCCAAGAACAAAATCCTCAACAATCTCCCCCTTTTGCCTTTCTGGGCAAAACACTACGACACAAACACAAATGAAAAATAAAAATACTAACTCCCCCTAAGTTAGAAAACTCCCCCTACACAAAAGTACCCAATGTTGTTAAAAACTCAACCAACATTACAAACCAACATTGTTCAAAATGACACTTAACAAAACAAAACAGAATAAAGGAACTTATTGACTTCGAACCCTCTTTGAACGACAAGGGAATGTTGAAGTTCCTTCACCCCTATCCTTCCTCTTCTGCATCTTCATCATTTTTCTCAAGGCCTTATTGCGCGAGCGAATTCTCTTCCTTCCCCTTTCCTGAGCAAGACTGGCCAATGCTTCAGTAGCAACGACATCTTCTCCATCAGCATCATCTCCAGCAACATCTTCAGTAGGGTCAACAGCTTCAGCAGCGGCGTCATCATCATCTTCTCCCCCTTTTTGACCAGAAAGCGAAAGGGCCTTCAAGAGAGAGCTACGAAGATCCTTCAACTGAGTCATCTACAAGTCAATGGAAGCCACATGGGCACGAAGGACCTGCGCAGAAATGCGGACCAAGTTGGGATCGGCCGTCCCAACACCACTACCAAAATTGGCTCGAAGAGGCGACTGCCAAGGTAGGTTAATGACTCTGGCACCGGAAACATGCTGTCCTCGTAAAGCAAACCAATCAGCTTCACCCGTGAACACATCATCGGGACGAAGCGCCAAACCCTGGTTCTCCAGCAATCTGGAAATCAAAGAAGGAAAACACAACGAGGCCGCAGACTTCGTGGTGGCAAACTTAGCAATAATATCAAAAACATGCTGGCCAAAACTAAACTGGATTCCTCTCCCAAGCTGAAACAAGACCTGGGCCTGAGGCCGCGTAACACATGTTGTGTTTTTGGAGGGAACCCAATTACAAAGAGCGACTTTATGCAGAATAGAATAAAGAGACGAAAGGCGAGTACTATAGAGCTGCTCAAACCACGAACTAACCAAACCACCAGACAAAAACGAAACAACCTCATTCATATCCTCCACCGTCAAGTCACCCCGGTACGACTCAGTACCAAATAAATCATCAATGAAGGCAGGGGTGAACGAAAACACTTTGCCACGTAAAAATTTTTCCCATAAATCAAAGACTCCAAATCAACAAAAGAGGGCAAAAGATTGGCATAAAACTTGACCACAACATCACGGATAAAGGGCATGGCAGTGGGAACCGTGGAAAACATACCTTTGTGTTGAAGATAGGCAATGAGATTGTGTTTCTCAAAGAGCTCAACCGGCATTCGGCGCTCGTCGATCATGTGACGGGTCTAGTAAGTGGCGAACAACTCGGCAGCTTCAGCAGTCAAAAACATGTCTGAAAAAGGCACCATATCCTCAAGTTCAGGGGTCTGAGAAGGAGTACCCGTGGACGACTAAGAATGTGCATAGGCATCGAAATCGGATGGCGTGGGAGCATGAGATGCAAGTGGAACAGAGGCAGTGCGGGAGGACGACACAGTCGGAGAATGATGTGATGTTGGTAAGCGGGGTATCAACATCAGTACCAACATCATCCTTCTTAGCAGCCTTCTTTTTCTTCCTGTCCTTCTTTCATGCATCAAGAATATCACGCAGAGGCATATCAAGGGAGGAGTCAGGGGAATGCTCAAAAAACTTAGTATCTAATGCAGGTGAATCTTCACGAATAGGAGACTGAGGAGAAACATCGGCAGGCGGTTTGGAAGAGCTAGTGACCTCGCCGGTGATAAAATCCAAAACAGTGTAGGGAGGCGAGGAATACTCTGTTTCTGTATAGTTAGGAGAAACCTTGATAGACGCCGGGGGATTTCTTTTCTCGGCCAACGACACAGTTTGTTTTCGGCGAGTGAACCTCTTCGCCGGCAGACTAGTGGCAGACGCAAACGGTGGCATGGACTCCTCAACCAGAGCGGCAGGAGCATAATCCTCATCATCAGGGTCAGACATCCCCGTGACATCCTCTGTGAGGTTCATATGCTCAATCGGCACATTGCGGCGTGGCCTAACCTTGCTCTTCAATACCGCGGGCGGCACAACGCCGGGTGGAATATTGCGCAGGCGCCTTGACCTTTTCAAAGTAGGATTCCTCACTCGTCCAAAAGTTTCAGCAACAAACGCCAAGTTGGGGGGATTATCAACATCAATCTCATTCTTGGGCTGTCCTGGGAACACTTGCGCCACAGGGGTGGCATCAATCGGCTGCGGAACTGGAACAGCAGCGTGAGAATCGGGCGCCGGCGAAGATGGTGGCGATGTTGATACCGGTGGTGGGATTGAAGAGGAACCACCACCGATTTCTTCGCGTATGTCCAGGACACCAACCGTAGGAATGGGCGCTGGACCCTGTTCGCCGGAACGGCGCTGGACCCTGTTCGCCGGAACGGCGCACACCGGCAGGCAGTTCAGGAACATTCGACGGCGAGGATTGGTCTGACATCCTGAAAATCACACAAAAATACACGAACCAAATTCGAAATAGAAAGAGAGCTTTTGTGAGAGTTGGAGAGGTGAATTTTAGAAGGTGAATTGCAGAAGTGATCAAACGGTAAAAATATCAGTATTTATTCTTTCAAAAAAACGACCGTTGAAGGAGAGAGAGGAAAGGAAAATAAAGGGAAAAAATAAACCTAATTTTTCCTAGCTACGGATTGTAGAGCCCAATTCTGATTTTATTTCCTTTTTAAACGAAAAACCACTCCCCCTTAGTTTAGGCTACTTGATCACATTAACAACCCAATATCTCTTTCTTATTTTTGAACAATTAAATTGCACAACCCTTATCACAAAATTGGCCGAAAATACATAGCTAGAAAATTGAACCATCAGCCCAGTAGTACCAATCTTGTGCAATGTTATTTTTCACTCACCAAATTTACCTCGTTATTACCTGTCCAGCCGTCCGATTTTAACTCCACTGAAACACTTGGTTAGCTCAATTCCAAACAAAGTTAAGAGATTTCAAGAAAGACAAAAACACAAGTAACAGTACGCACAGCAAGATGGCATCTTCACAAAGTATGAATGTTTTAAGGGATGCCTAGAAAATATGACCTAAAAGATTATAAAAAAATATTAAGATTTCAGTGACTTGATCCAATGTTGCTTTTTATTACTGACAACATTATAAACCAATATTGCCTTAGATGAAGTCAATGAAAACTTACCCCTTAACCCAAGTTAATGACAACGTCAAGATCTCTCAAGAAGGTGATATTTAAAGATTGGATCATTTTGTATCCAGATTTTCTTCTTCCTTGAAGAATTTGATCTTTTAATCTTCAGCAATTGCTGTTAAACACCTCTTATTTTTGGACCTGAGAGAAAACCAGTTTCTGCAGGCAAGTTTCACAATCACCTAATTTAAGAGGTTGGTCCTTTTTGCCATCACTTTTATTGCAACACAGGACCTTAGCGCACTTTCAATCAAACTCAATGCATTAGGATTATGTGTGAAAAGAAAGATAAAAATGCATGCAAAAGTATACAGATGTTGTGACTGATGTTGATAAAGAGTGTCACAACATCATAAACCAACATTGGTTAGACAATGCACATACCGAGATCTCTTCTCAAACGAAAGAAGGTCTCGAAATCTAATGCCTTCATGAAGATGTCAGAAAGTTGATTATCTGTTCCAATATGCTCAAGGCTAACTATCTTCCTCTCAACAAAGTCTCGAATAAAGTGGTACCTTATGTCAATGTGTTTGATTCGAGAATGCTGGACTGGATTTTTGGAGATGTCAATGGCACTAGAATTGTCACACAACACAGTCAATATACTACTGTGCCGACCATAGTCTTCTATCATTTGGTTCATCCACAGTAATTGTGTGCAAGCACTTCCAGCTGCAATGTACTCGGCTTCAGTTGTAGAAAGAGAAATACAATTTTGCTTCTTGCTGTACCAAGAGATTAGATTGTTACCCAGAAAAGACATCCCCCAGTAGTACTCTTTCTATCTACCACATCCCCAGCCCAGTCCGAATCAGTGTACCCTACAAGTTCAGTACCAGTGTCTTTTGTGTACCACACACCTAATTTAGTTGTACCAGCAATGTACCTTATTATTCTTTTTACAGCTTTTAAGTGTGATTCTTTTGGATTAGATTAATATCTCGCACACAAACACACACTATACATAATATCTGGTTTACTTGCTTTCAAATACAACAAACTCCCTATCATACTTCTATACATGGTGTTATTAACACCCTTACCAACATCGTCTCTCGACAGCTTCAGAGTTTTTCCCAGTGGCGTTTTCTTGTGAGTTTCACTTTCTAAACCAAAATTTTTAACTAAGTTCTTAGCATATTTAGCCTGGGAATGGAAAATACCATCATCAAGCTGTTTGATTTGTAAACCAAGAAAGTATGAGAGGTTAACTTCCATGCTCATCTCGAATGTATCGGACATTCGAGTAATAAACTCCTTGACCATCTGCTCGTTAGTGGATCCAAAAATAATATCAACTACATAAATTTGGTCGATTAAGATGTGCTTATTGGATTTAAGAAGGAACAAAGTTTTACCAACTTTCCCTCGTCTAAAGTTCAAATAAAGCAAATGTTGAGTTAGCCTTTCATACCAAGCTCTAGGAGCTTGTTTTAAACCATAAAGAGCCTTTTTTAATTTTAAAACAAGATTGTGTTTTTTAGGATTCACAAATCCTTTAGGATGCTCAACATACACTTCTTCACTTAAGACTATATTTAAAAAAGCACTTTTAATGTCCATTTGATGCAATAAAATCTTCATATAACAAGCAACAGAAAGCAAAAGCCTTACCGACTCAATGCGGGAAACAGGGGCAAAAGTTTCATCAAAATCAATTCCTTCAATTTGCGTATACCCTTGTGCAACCAGTCGAGCTTTGTTCCTCACAATGTTGCCTGCTTCATCAGTCTTGTTCTTGAATATCCACTTTGTTCCCGTCACGTGGGGATTTTCTGGTCGAGGAACCAAATCCCAAACGTCGTTTTTGGCGAATTGATCCAGCTCTTCTTGCATTGCCTGAATCCAGAACTCATCTTTGAGCTCATCCTCCACACGCTTGGGCTCTATTTTAGAAAGGTACAAAGATTCACTAATCTTAGAACAATTTGTAGACAGACATACGTACCTGACCATTTCCTTGAAATTTATCTGTCTCCATCTTGTACTCCTTTCATCTAAATCAAGGATAATTTGGCTCACGGGGTGGTTTTTCTGAATCCTGGAAGGGATATCTCTCTGATGAAGATCAATGGGATCAGCTGGATCTTCTTCTTCTGACTCAGAATCTGATTCTGCGGTGGCTTGGCTTGATGTTGGTTCTGATGTTGGTATCCCAGTATTAACATTGGTACCAACATCACTCGATTCTCTGAGTTCAGCACTTGTATCTCCATTCTCAATACCTGCACTATTATCTGAAGGAGGAGTGATATTTTCTTAAGTATTTGATCATAAACCAGATCATTATCCTCGGTAGGTTTGACTCCACTCGTTAGATCATCAAAATTAACATTTACTGACTCAAACATGCTTCGAGTTCTAAGGTTAAACAACCTATATGCATGACTATTTTGGGAATAACCCATGAAAACACACTTGTCACTCTTTGAGTCTAGTTTAGATAGATGATTTATATCGTTGAGCACATAGCAAATACATCCAAATAAATGAAAATAGCTAAAGTTCGGTTTTTTACCCATTAACAACTCATAGGGAGTAGCACATGACCCTGGTCTAAAATAAGCTCTATTTGTAATATGACATGCAGTGTTCATTGCTTCAGCCCAAAAATATTTTGCTATACCGTTTGAAATGAGCATAGTTCTAGTCATCTCAGCAAGAGTCCTATTCTTACGTTCAGCTATGCCATTTTGTTGAGGGGTAATAGGTGGGGAATATTCATGACTTATACCCTCCAAAGTGTAGTATTTTGAGAAAGATGCATTTTCAAACTCTTTTTTTCGTGATCAGTTCTAATCCTACCAATGTTCACATTAAACCTTACACACAGCTTCTTTGAAAGTTTTTGGATAGCCTCAAAAGTTTCAGATTTTTCTTTTAGAAATTCTACCCAAGTGAATTTAGAAATCATCAACAATAACTAATACATACCTCTTACCACCAAGGCTCTCAATCTCAAGTGGTCCCATGAGATCCATATGTAGAAGTTCAAAGCAAGATGATGTAGTGAGACTTTGCTGGACTGGATGTGGCACTCTTACCTGCTTTTCTTTCTGGCATGCCTCGCACACAGGAATGATCTTGGTGTTGAGCTTAGGTAGCCCACTCATAGCTTCTTCATTGGCCAACATGTCCATCATCTTGTAATTCACGTGTCCAAGCTTTTGATGTCATAGCTCAACATCACTTAATTGGGAAAGTCTACAAAAAGCATCACTTTGGGTTTGGTAACAATTATCTGAAGTCCTTTGACCAGTGAGAATACATGGTCCATTCTCCTCGTAGACTTCACACTTCTCATGATTGAATTTGACACTGAAACCTCCATCGCATAGTTGACTTATGTTAATCAAATTTGCAGTAAGCCCTTCTACCAGTAGCACATTTTCAAGAGTCACAATGCATGGAACATGGAGAGTTCCTTGGCCAGCAATTTGGCCATTTGCGCCTCCACCATACTTTACTTTTCCACCTCAAAATCTGAAAATATTGGAAAGTAGCTCCTCGGACCCAGTCATATGCTTGGAGCATCCACTATCGAAATACCAGGATCCAGGGACATGAGACTTAAGAGAGGTATGGATCATATTACACTTGACATTATTTTTCTTGACCCACACCTGTTTGAACCTGGTGTTGGTATTGATGTTGGTATGACGGAAACCAACATTGGATTTAGCAGCCGCATTAGTTCTCTGAAAGTGCCTTCTCTCGCCTATGATCTTCCAGCAAAAAGGCCTAATGTGCCCTGGTTCACCACAATGATGGCACACGAACTGTCTCTTTCACTTTTTGTGGCGTTTGGAGGATTTTCGTTCTTGACTTGAAACTTGCGTTGGCTGATTAGGTTTAAAACCAATTCCATGCTTCGAGGTTTCTGGGAAGCTTATCTCTAAGATTTCATCAAGCTTCGCCTTGCCTTTGTTCAGATTTGATATGGTTCCTTGGACCTTTGTCAGTTCAGTTCTCACCTTCTCTAGCTCAGCATCCTTCTTGGTGAGCGATGTTTCCAATCGAACAATTATAGCAGTCTGATCATCCTTTTCTTTGGTTAATTTCTCTACTTCTTTCACGAGATCCTTGACCTTGAGTACCTGTTTTCCCCAACTGACAAACAGTTGCTGATGCTTAACACTCAACAGCTCGTACTCCTTATGGTAATCAGTAGTTTCAACATTTAAGCACACGATGTTGGTTTCAAGCTTATCAACATGGACATCGTCGTCCCAAACAACATGGGTAAATAAGGATGGAACAGGTTCAGTTGTCTCGGAATCATTGATATCCTCAGTGAAATCAGTAGCAACCATGCTTTTCTTCCTAAGAGTGTTAGGACATTCGTTTTTGTAGTGTCCCCAACCTTTACATTCATGACATTGCACCTCACTGAGAGGTCTCGTGGAGTTGGATACGTTTTGAACTGAAGATATGGACTGAGATCTGGGAAGAGCACGTCCAGTGAATTTTGGCGTGGACACCTGTGACCTGGTCTTCATATTTGATCCTCCAAGGCTATTCTTCTTCTTCTTCAAGAAACTGTTGAAACGTTGAGTAACAAACGACAATTCTTCTTCACCAAGCTTAGTGGATTCCATCTTTTTCAGAATTCCATTGAAATCAAACTCCTCTTCATCTTCATCGTTGTCTGGATTAGCGTCGGAGGAAAAGGCAACATTCTTCTCTTTTGAGTTGGAACCAAGGTGTTCCATCTCATATTGCTTAAGGTTTCCAACTAAGGTGTTGAACTCAATGTTATCAACATATTTAGATTCTTCTATGGCAACCACCTTCATATTGTATTTCTTTGTAATAGATCTCAACAATTCTCCTACAAGACGAGAGTTAGTTATTGCCTCACCAAGCTCTCTGCACTCGCTTGTGATGTCTGACAATCTCATTGCGTAGTCCATGATCGACTCCTTCTCATCCATTTTCATTGCTTCGAAAGTGGACATCAACATTCTTAGCCTTGATTTCTTCACGCTCGCAGTTCCTTCACACACACTTTGGAGTGCGTCCCATGCATCCTTTGCTGACTCGTAATTCTTGATGACGCGGTAGTAACTAACATCAACATAACTGTACAAGGTATTGATGCATTTGGAATTCCAGTTTGCAGCAGTTGCTTCCTCAGGAGTCCAATCTACTTCCTTTTTGGGAAAGGTATCGCCTTCTCCATCAGTAACACGTGGATTTTCCCATCCAAGAAGGACGATTTTCCACACACGTTCGTCAATGCTTTTTAAGTGCCAACGCATTTTCTGTTTCCAGAGAGAGTAGTTTTCTCCATTGAGAATTGGAGGCCTCGGGTTGCCTTGAGCATCCATAGTACCTAAAAATAAGGATCAGTACTTAAAAGGTTAAGTAACCCGCTCTAGATGCCGATTGTAAAATTTGAAGGATTATGGTTTTAAAAATAAGTCTCAGTTTTATGATGTTGTTATTCAATGTTAACCAACACTGACTAACAACATCAACCAGAGTAAATTAAAAATATGCAGCGGAAATAAAATTTAAGAACACGATAAAACAAATTCAGTTCACAAGTAAAAGTACTTGTGAACTTGGGTGTACAAACCCGAAAACTATATTACTTTCTTGTTTTTCGATCAATACAAAAATATTAAGTAATTTATGAACACTAAAGTATCAAAACACATGATACTAAATCCTTGTCGCCTAGGTTGAACGAGCTCTTCTCCGTTGGTCACGCAACTTCGAATAACCTGTCGATCTCGATCAATGGCTCCAAGTAGTCTTCGTGTTCTTCTCCTTGCTCGTGCGTCACGTCTTGCGTCGTTCTCTTCCTTGCAAAAATCTCGTGCGTAAAGTTCTTTCAAACTTTAGGATTCTCTTGTCTTAAATAGACAATCCTAGAATCTTAAACTTGGTAAACAAGACAAAACAAATCCTAAACACAATTTAGGAAACTAATAAAGTCTTAAACATAAACTAGGAAATATAATATACTCCTAAATCTAGTTTCCTAACTTATTTTGTGCCCAAGAAAGGCAAATAGCAAAATAGGAATTATTGTCAAGAATAAATTTCTCAACACTAAGCTTAAGAGCCTTCTTGTTAGTACGGTCGATGTCCTTCGTCAGTCCGAATAGAGGAGGCATTGTCCCAAAAACTCTAGCAGCCCGTTTTTTTTTCAAAATAGAGAAAAAACAAAGACACACTCGGAAGAGAAGAATGAAATTAATATTTTTCAAATAATAGAAACTTGTATTTATAGGGTGACGATGACCTCAACCGAGAGTTTGTATATTTGGAATTCCGTGTAACAAATAAAAAAAAGATCAAACTCGTTTCCTTTATAAATAATAAATCTTTTTTTATATTTTTGTTGATCTTTTGACGTGGTTTCTGGAATTAAAAAACTATACGAAATCTGATGATATCTGATATTCAAAAAAAAAGTCGTCACCCTATGAATAAATATCTTTTCAATAAGAAAATATTTACAATAGAATTTTTTTTTCACAAAATAAATCGTCACATTATGTTCAGCATTAGAAAATATCTAGACCTGATTCATTTCTCATCCTTATATGCGATAAATCTATTTTTATTATTTTTGTTGATTTTTTGACGTGGTTTTTGGAATTAAAAAACTGTATGTATTCTGATATCTTTGGTTGACTAATCTACTGAAATTGTATATATTTTTTTTGTAGATTTTTATATTTATAAGAAAAAATGATATTATCATTAGTTACCTAATCTATCACAATTGTTTGAATCTGTTAATTTCGATTTTATTTTATTGCTTAAAGATGCTTTTTTTGAACGTTTTTATAGGTCCTACTGCATATAAAAAAAAAAATCAGATTTAATGTATTTACCCTTTTTAGGATTCTTGTAATTAATTTTTTTTTGTAGATTTTTGTAAGGGATTTTTGGAATTAAAAAACTCAGAATTTAATTTAACGTCTTTAGTTAAATAAAACGTCTTCAGTAAAAATCTTATTTAATGTATTTACCTTTTTTTTTTATTCTATTTCTGCAAGAGAATCAGATTGAATCAATTACCTATTTTTCAAAGATCATGCGCGTGAATGATTCCTGATTGATGCCAAATTCGGTATTTTTGATCCTGTAATTTAATTTATTTTCTTGCTTTGTTTTTTTTCTTATTCTTTATTTCGGTCCTGTAACTAATTTTATTTTTATGTTTCATTTGCCATGTTAGCTTTTTTATGTTATTTTAATTGAAAGTCAGATATATATGGCTACCAATGTGAAATATATTATAATATGTACAAAATGAAATATCAATAATCTCATCCAGTTAAGATTTTGTTTGATATGGTTAAAAAATATGTAGATCCAGAGATTTCATTCGAATCAAAGTTAAATTGATCAAATAATTTTTGTAACAAATTGGAAATATTAATATATGGTAACTCAAATATATGTAGTTATTACGGATATGAATTAAAGTCATTAGACAATTTGGTAACAAATAGAAAAATAGAAATTTGGTTTCCTAATTTATTGGTATAAAATTCAAAAATCGGTGGCTATTGATACACAGAAATCACACGCATACAATTCCAGTTTGTGTTGAAAAGTCAACAATTGTGACTTTGATATTTAAATAAAAAAAAAGAAAAAACAGTTGAAAAGTCAACAAAAGTGGCTTTGCGCCAAAAAAGTTTCTTTTGGGGGAAAGAAAATAGTTTTGGCGGTAGACAAAACAATTGCCTCATATAGCCAGTACTGTTATTATATATAAATAGATTTTCCTAAGATCATTCTTTTCAGATATAAAAATTAGGACATGCATGTTTGGTGAAGTTTTGTTTGTATGGCTCAAATTTATATGACAATGTGATCATAAAAAGATTATGTTTTTCTCTTGCTCAAATGTTGGGTACAATTTGAAGTCTTATGGCTTGTGGTGTTATACACGGTTTCGTGGGATGAAAAGAACGAGATATTGATAGCATTGGTTTGTTAAACAAGCCTGCAGTTGGTACTTTCGTCATGGATATTGTTTTTATTCCTAGTTTTTTTTCTTACCTTAGTTTACCTTCTTAGTTATTTTTGTGGGTTTTAGTAATTTGGTTAGTGTGTTAGTGGATGGGTTTGAGGGGGAGTGTGCTTTTTGTGCATATTCTCTTTCTTTCTTCTCTTATAATTTTTTTTTTTTGCTAACAGACTAATTCTATTCTTGTGTGTTTAAGCATGGTTGAAGGTGTTTCATGTTTTATTTTTAGAAGTTGTAGAAGACCTCTCCTCGGTTCTCGTGGTGTGAATTTGATACTTGTTTCTGGAAAAAATCATATCCAATCATCTCTTTGGGTGATGAGGCAGTGAGTTCTCAATGATGATGCATTGTTGGACTCATTTTTGTTGAAAATAGGCTGCTGCTCCCTCACTTGTGATCTCCAGTCCCTTGAACTGATCTATTAAAGAACATATGAGATGTGAAGCCTACTTTGGTTGTGAGGAGGATGTTGATAAAAATGTCGGCACACTGGCACCAACAATTCTTGTTCTCAGTATTTCTCAGGCTGACCTTCTCTTGTCATATTTGTTTTCAAACATCTGTTAATCCATCTTTGAAAGCTGTACAGAGACTGGCAACTCTGTTGTTGAAGATCTTATTACAAATCCGGCTGAATTTGATAAATTGAAGAATGATTATGATGTTCAAGTTAATGATAAAAGTGGTGATAGTGACAGCCTGTACTTCAGTTCATGTAATTGAGACGAGTTGATCAGTGACTTATAACGAGCCTTTGGTTTTGTTGGGCTCAGTTTTAAGTTTTTGAGGGGTCGATTCATATCATTGATCTGATTTTGACATTTTCTGATGATGAGTCAGCTGACTGGTGTGCTGCCACTGCAAAGGATGTTAGTCCAGGTGTCACTAACACAGTGACTAACATACATATTTCTGTACCTTTTACTTCTGATTTGCAGGTACATCTGGGTTTGATAGACCAGCAGATAGCAGGTGCCCAAGCACACTATGGATTGATGACTTTATGAGCATTATAAAAGAGGTCGCCCCTTTCGCATTCTGGTCAAACAAGGGGAGAGGAGTGAAGATATTTGGTAAAACTATAGTTGTTGCTGATAATGATGCTCATTATGGTATGTTACAGCTGTAACTCCAGGACGTCAGTTTCCAGTAGTGGAACCAGCAGTTGATGTGTTTGGTTGGGAAGTTTTCTTGACTAAACTTTCTATTTACATATTGACGTTGCTTGCTGTGTTCTATCACCGTGACTAACATCTTCTGCAGGACTCTTATTCAGGGGGAGTATTCAAACTTAGGGGGAGTTGTTTGGTTAATTTTTGTCCAAAAAAGCAAAAAGGGGAGATTGATAAGAATTTCATTCCTACGTCCGATTTTATTAATTGGATTAATTATTTTATTTGCCTTTCTAGACTTATTAGTATTCTAGGACTCTTTTATTTATGTATATATTTATCTTATAAGTTAAGGTAAGAATCATTTATTAGTAGGAAAGTGTATTTTCATAATTATCTTATTTCTTAAAATATCAAGATAATGATTAACTCTTTTTTGATATTTTAGGACTTTTCTAAAAAGATGGAGATACACATTTGTGTATAAATATCTAAGTGCTTGGACTTCATACGTACGCTTTCTAGAGAAGATAGAAAACTATTGAAGGAAGAAAAGTTGTTGCGGTCGTTCATTCTGGCCATATTCTTCAAGTTTGTGTTTGATCAACTTGAAGATTTTACGAAGATTTTACGGACGTTACTGCCCAGAGGAGAAGAATAGGTAGGGATGATCTACTCGTTCAGGAGTTTCTCATATATTACTAGATGTTATATTTTTTTTAATATCTTAACAATTACACCGTTTTCTAGTAATATCTTTTTTTGCTTGAGGTCAGCATTCCAAGCATCTCAACTAACATTCAATCTCTGATTATTTTTATTCTAATATCCTTGGCCTTCAAAACTTTCAGTAACAAAATGAATTGTTCGCAACTGAGAGCCACAGCATCCGCCGCCCTTACGATCTCGAGCACCACCAAGCGGCGGCCAGCGTCTCAATCCTCTCATTTGTTGCTCCCAATTTATTAAAGTACAATTTACTGATTACATCATTATTCACATACCTTCCCTTCTTCTAATCTAAAAATCATCACCAATTTTTTAATTTATGTCTATAGCAACCTCCGCTAATTATGAGCACTTGAAATTTGTTTTCAGTTTTCAGTGTTTTATTTTTAATTTTTCTGTTTGTTGTGCCGTTTTATTTGATTTTTTCTGTTCAGATACATGTGTTTAAGTTTGAGTTCGTGAACCGAAAAACAACAAATATATTTTTATTAAAATTTGGCCTCACCAACATCAAAACGGAAAATGAGAAAAATTAATGGATACATCGGTTTGAACCAAACCGTGCAATTTCGCTCATCTCCGTGTTTTCCTAGTATTGAACCCTAACTTAGAACTTTGAAATCGCACAAAATATTGGAAATTACTGATTTTTAATTATTTAAAATAATTAAATAAGTGTGTGTATGTGTGTGTATATGTGTGTGTGAAATTATGTAGTATTTATTTAAATGATAAATTATTTTATCTTAACATATTACTATCTTTAAAAAATTAGGCCCTAATTGGTTGCAGCTGATAGCTGGTAATTGATTTTAAATTATTGCTCGATAAATTAGTTGATTAAAGTAGCTGATTGAATGTTAATTTACAGATATAGACGTGATTGAAAAATATAAAATATTATATATACATAAAAAATAAGAAAGATATAAAAAATAAAATTATAATAATTAATAAAGACTTCCCAAAATATTTTTCAAGTAATAAGAAAAATACATAAAAATAATAAAACAACAATTAAAATAATAAATAAAACTTTACTTATGTCTAAAAATATATCCGTAAAAGGATAAGAAAAGAATTTTCCCAATAAGGTAAGAGTTTATTAGAAAAAACTATGATTTGTAATTTTCTTTGAACAAGAACTTATTAGGTAAAATAAGTTACCAGAAGCTTATTCTTGGTTTTTACCTAACAGCCCAAAAGAGCTTATTGATGTGGAATAAAGTATAAGCACTTTCAAAAAAGTTAACCAAGCAGGACCTTAACTTAGAAAGAACATTAGTGGAAGGCTTGTAATTTACAAATTGTGAAAAAAAAAATCTTTATATACAACATTCATAGTTTAGTTACTACGTTTTTCTTTCTCATCTTTGCAAATTAAAAATTTTAAATTCTTATGATTGACTACTCTTGATTTAGTAGCTTTTAATTAGCCACGACTGAGATTAAAACTCTTCGAAAAGTCCAGAGTGAAAAGGAGACTGTCCTTAACTTTTTTTTTTTTTTTTATCATCGTTGCATATGAAAACGATCACTGGTAATTATCGTTGCTGGAACTTAAGAAAACCTCAAGTAAAATGTCGTGTATCATATATATGATGTATCAATACTAATTCACACATATTTCTTCTTATCAGAATCTTATCCTCCAAAATATGATCAGCCATTTTCGTAACAACTAACTTAGTTCCACTGGACAAACAAGATGAATGATAAATATTTTTTAACAGCGTGATTGGAGTTCTAACTTTCTACTTTAGCTCAGATTTGGCAATTCAAAACACATAATTGCATACAAAACTCTAATAAATAGACGTTATGTGCCATGTCAGTGTTTGTCCATATGTTGTTATAGTTCAAATATACCTTTACATTCTCCGCAACTTAATGGAGTCACATTAATCTATATTATCAAAATTTATATATATAATAAGTTTCAAATATTTACTAATCTTTTTGATA
>BMAC01001372.1:120324-131258 GCA_014905375.1 Phtheirospermum japonicum
ATATATATATATATATATATATATATATATATATATATATATATATTCATCTCTTTACACACATATGCATACATTTTATAGAAAGAACACTGCACGATACATGTCTAACTCATAAACTGTGTATTATATTGTATTTTATTAAATGCATTCATTGTTATTTCCTAATAAATCATTATAGAAAACAAATAAAATTAAGCATATTATAAGAAAAGAGAAGTAGTGACATGTTAAAATAAAACTTTAAAATTAAATTTATTCTTAAAAAGATTTGAGTTGTTATAGTGTGTAATCCCAAAAGAATTTAAAAGACATCGTATTCACAACTCGTACTTTTTATCAGTGCCTAATCATGATTTATTAATTATTATAATTAAATAATTTTATATTTGATGTTTAGCTTAAATTTATTAACAATTTTATTTACATACTTAAAAGAGCTCAAAAGATATCATATTCTCAACCCGTGATTTGTACCGGTATCTAATGACTATTTATTTAATAATATTATTATTGAATAATTATATGCTTTAATATTTAGATTAAATTCGTTAATAATTGTTGATTATATACTTTGAGAAGTTCAAATGATGTCATATTATCAGTGTATATCGCATTATATCGGTGTTTAGTCAATTAATAATGTTTAGTTACATACCTATATTATCTTGCAATTAATTCATAATTTACTTATTTAGAATATTTAAAATTATAAAAATAAAATTTATTTTAACTTTTATTATAAATATTAGTTATTTAGATCATTTTCATATATTATTAATATTTTTTTTATAATTAATATTATCTTATATGTAATTTGTTTTTTAAAGTAAGATAACTTTTTTTTTTTCTGATTATATATGACTCGTATATATTTTTACACTAGGAGAATAAAAGAAAAATATTGAAAGTAATATTTCCTATATACTAATAAAGAATCCACCTGATCTATATGTCTACTTTTCATATTTTATTTCGGTTGCTTATGTGTAGGGGTGAGCAAAACATAGTCGGTTCAATCAAAAACCGAACCGAACCACAAAAACCAAAAATTGAATATGTGTGATTTTGGAAACTGAAATCTCACTGTTACTCAATCAAACCAAACCGAACCAAACCGATTTTTTTCCAGTGCGGTTAGTCTATGGTTTGAGATTATAGCTCCAACAAAAAACCAAGAGGGCCAATCTAAATGAAGACTCTAAACCATCGGTTAAACAAGAATAAAACCATGATCTGATGAACAACACAAAAGGAAAAAGAACCACCAAAGATAAATAGGGAAGGGCCATAACACGATTAATTCGAATTCTGTTGAAATTAGGTCTAGTGCTTATTGTCGATGATAGAATCACTATCGACTGTTGACTAGTGTGATTGTTGAAATTTGAGAGTGAAGGTAAGCAGCCGATTATGGTTGTAGTCTCAGGCAAACTCATTTGAGATGTGAAAATAGAAAGTAAAAGATGCATAGAGCGGAGTAGAGTGTGTTATCGGAGATGGCATCGTCGATGGCTGGTGAGATCGGATTTTCATTTTTGAGAAGGAAATCAGTGGTAGGCTATGAGTTTGAAAAGAAAGTAATGACTTATTCTAGTTTCTAATGTCTGAGCCTAGGGCAAGTAAAAAATTATAATAATAATTTTGGAGTGGTTCATGCAAACTAAATTTTTTAATAAAACAACTGAATTGGACTAAAAATAATTTGGTTCTTAGAAATCAAAACCAAACCGCAAGCTATATTATAAAAAACCACACTACATCGCACAGAAAGCATCAGTATGGTGCTGTTTTGAATTTCCGGCTTAGTGTTGCTCACCTCTACTTGTGTGTCATCCAAGTCTAATATCTTCCTAATTTAATACCTTCATTTCATTGAAATTTTCCTAATTTAATATTATATTTTTACTAATTCAATAATTCTCTTTTATTCTCCCCATATAAATATATAAATAAGTCGTGTATAATTAGAAAGAAAATCTAAATTAGTTATCTTAATTGAAAGACAAATTATATAATGCTCAACCAGGTTTTTTCTCCGTCTCCAACCTGGCTACCTCCGGTCGCCTCTGTGCTGTCGATTGCTCACAGTGCTGCACCGTTTTTCGATCCAGCTGCCATCTCTTTTGGCTCTTTGCCGACGGTTAGAGCTTCAGACCAGATACTTGTCGTGCAAGGCAACATCTCCAGTTTTCCCGGCGTGCCTTTGACTCCTCCGATCGCTTCCTTGCCGTCGACTGCTCACAGTGCTGCCCCAATTTTTGATCTAGCTGCCATCTCTTTTAGCTCCTTGCCGGCAGTTAGAGCTTCTGACCAGATACTTGTCGTGCAAGGCAACATCTACAGTTTGCCCGGCGTGCATTTGACTCCTCCGTTCGCTGCCCCTCCGACATACCAGACCCATCCCCAGTTCTCTTCTCCTCTAGTGGTGCACTCTTTCTTCCACCCCGGCGTTGACCCGTTTCTACCCCGCAGACCCACTATCCGACGCCCTTTGCTGCGGATGCTCTGCCCCTCCCCAGTGCGTCGGTGCCTCCCGAGAACCGCTGTGTTTTCTCTCTCTCCGACGTCACGCCCACGTCTTTGCCTGAGGTCAACCCCATGTCACTTCCTGCTGCCTTGACCGCGACATCACGTGGGTCTTCTCGTTTACCAATAGCGTTGTCAAAACATTAGTTTCATCCGCTTTTGAATTCCGTGGCCCTTATTGAGCCACACCAACCTCTGGGCTTTTCAAACTTCTTGGGCCAACCTTTCTCTAGCCCAACAACTTCCTTGGACCCCTCCTTCCAACCCCCACACCTCCCCAAGCCCACACAACCCCCACACCTCCTTAAGCCCAATTTGCAGCCCACCATGCCTCGGCCTTTTCAGCACCCTCCTTTTTGGCCTATCCCCCGAACCCAGCGGGCCCATCAACTCTTCACCCCCCTCCGATGACCCAGCGGCCCTTTACGTCTTGCAACGGGTGCCCGCTCCTTTACCCGGGCCTGGATGCCAAGCCCGCTTCCCTTCCGGATCATCCACCCCTGACGGACCTCACCTTGGGTTCCCTTCTGATAAAGAAAGGGGATTTCTTTTCAGTCACTATAGACGAATCCCACTACCAAAGCCGCGTTTTGAAGTTTTTAGGTTCCGGTAGTTAATATAAAAATTTTAGCACAACGCATCCCTGTTGTCATTTTTGTTCAAGTTAACAAGCAAGTTGATGCATACAATTCTTATACTTTTGCACTAGTTTTAAGCTCATTCGGTGGGTAGATTTTTAATTCTTCATTGTACTTGAGGACAAGCATTTGTTCTAAGTGTGGTGTAGTTGATTTGTACATTTTTGTACATTTTTTACGTTACTTTTGCGGATCATTTGTGCGTGATTTTCTTGTATTTATGTGGTTCTAGAGTTCACATGACATATTTTGCATTATTTTAGGTTTTGTAGTGTTTTCTTTATTTTTAGTAGTTTTTCTTCTATTTTCTTAGTTTTTTTTATTAGTTTTTGTTTTGAAGGTCAACTTTGGTCAAAGTGGGCCCGGGACAAGGTCGGAAGATGATTCAAACCCTAGGAATTCATTACTAAGTCTCGACATATCTTTGGTGCGAGGATCGACCAGAAACGATGAGAAATGTAGCCATATTCATTGTTGTCTCACGCATTCGCTCGTTGGATATATCAGTTATCGTAATACAAGCATAACTTGCCTCCACCTTATATCATTGGAAATCTGAGAGAAATCTCTAAAACTTTTGTGTTTACAACAATCCCAAATTTCGAGGCTAAAAATGGTAAACAACAGTTTTAAGTGGAGACAGTGCGCTATGGCCTCGCTTGTGGTAGGTTTTGGGTCGGAGACAATAACTCTCGGTATTCTAATCAACACAGATCAAACTCCAAATGAAATCCAAGAGGAAGGACTAAATTTCATATGAAGACACCGATGGCTGATTCCGTGTATTTTTCTATCTATCGACCATGGAAATTGATCGACTGTCTGACTAAGGGTTCCTAAATGCTGCTACAAAGCAGTCGATCGACTGCAACGCAGAGGACAAGTGATTTTGGCGAAAAAAGAGACCATTTTGCCTTTGAACAACCTATAGATGCTTCTCACCCATTATCCACAAAAGATATCCTCAGTTTGGCTAGTTGGGGACCTTGACAAAGTCCCCATCTCTTCAAAATCCATTTTTCTATTTTCTTAGATAGATTTTTAGTTTAGTTTCAATCATCAATGTAATTGTAGTATAATTTTGTGTGGATATTCTTCAAGACTTGACACCTCTTGGATATTTGGTTCTTGCATCTTTTGGTTTGGTAATGATAATTCATTCCTCTTGATTTCTTGCTTTGTAGTTGTTAATTGTTGTTGTTTTCTTTAATTATTGTTGTAGATTAATGATTCCTAAAATATGTCTAAAGCTTTTATTATGTTGTTGAGTTTGTTCTTCATTTCATGTTCATCATTTACTATTTTTGGCAAAACTCCATTGAAGCTCTTAGGAGTTCTTCAAGCTTTTTGCTAAATTAGGAAATTTCTTAATTTTCATTAGAAATCATGTCTAGATTCATAATTTGTTGCTGTCTTATGCTTGTAGCTTTCAAAGCACTTTTCCCTCCTTAGTTTATTTCAAACTGTAAAATGATGTTATTGTGTTCAAGCTTCACATATCATCGAGTTTTAATTATTTTCATTTTCAATTGATGCAACTAGTTTGAAATTATGGGTTTAGGGTCTAGGTTCGTTTAGAGCCATTAATCGGAGTTTGTTAAGACTCGGGATTGACAAACCCAATAATTGGGGATAACCCCGAATCATGGATTACGTGCTCGGCAAAAACCGATTTATCGTGGAGATGAACCAAACACCCTAAACCCTCATTTTTCATTATCTTCATTTAAATCACTTTTAATTCTTTCTTAGTTGATTAGCTTTCAAAAATCCAAACCAAAGTGAATTACGCTTTATTTAGCATAGTTAGTTTAGTTTTATCTTACTTCACGAAAATTAAACGCGAAATAGCTTCCGATTAGCCTTCCTCGAGAGACACGACTCAGAACTCAACTTACCACTCTATAATCGACTTCGTATTATTGCAGAGAGGATTTCTCAAAACCAATTTCAAATTAGAGTGCTAAAAAATCATCAATCAGCCTTGACCACTACTTGGGAAACCATTGCTTTGTGGAGTTTTGTCCCACTTGGGAAGGGTTTTTTCAGCATCTTGTTCTCCTCGGCCAATGATAGGGCGCGCGCGTTTGCCAGATCCACTTGGAAGTTCGGTTCAAGTTCTATTCAGCTCTTCCCCTGGACCATAGACTTCAACCCCTACAAGGTCCCCTCAGCCTCGTCTCAGGTATGGATTTGCATCTATGAATTACCTATTGAATACTGGGATCACTCTTTCATCTTTAATATCGCTAGAGTCATTGGAACCCCTTTACAAATTGATGAGCGATCTCTTAATGGCTCGGTGTGTCATTTTGTTCGTGTTTTGGTTGAGCTTAATCTTGAGAATACCCTGAACGAGACGGTTATGATTGAGCGTGAAGGACATTGCGGGTATATCTCTATTGGTTATGAGAATTCGCCGGATTTTTGCTCCATTTGCAAAATAATCGGGCATCTTATCGGTTCTTGCCCTTCCTACAAATCTCGTCTCGCACAGAACGATAAGGAGGGGGATTGGAATAATGTTAACCTGAGACGTCCTCGTTGACGTTCTAACTCTCGGGAACATAAGGCCCGTAGCCGTATGGGTCCCTGACCGATTTTCGAGGCCACTAATCCTGCCCTGACCACCTCTAATGCTTTTAGTGCGTTACATTCCGACACCATTTAGGATCTCCTGACCCCCTTCATGAGCATCAGGTCCGTAACCGTACGGATTCCCGCCCGACTCTCGGGCCTAATAATCATTCTCTGATGACTTCTAACACCTTTCAAGTGTTACAAGCTGAAGTCTGCACGGGTCCTTCGGCACCTCCTACCTCGGAGCCTACTTCGAGGTCCGATCCATTATCTCCCGCCCTCGAGAACACGGCTCCTAAAGACGCCGCTACTTTTGTTACCCCATCTGGTTTGGAAGGGAAGGTTCACCATTTTGCTTCTGAGTCTTCAGTTAGCGGCTCTGACATTGGTGAGCAACTAAAAGCGCAGCTTTGTAGGGAGAACCAGTCGACCATTTGCAGATCGGCTGAGATTGTTTGTGACACCTATCGATGGATTGTGCTTTATGAGGAACCTGCCCTTTGAGCACGAGTTATGTTGATCAGGTGGACATGAGTTCTTCGGATAAGGTTTTTCCCTCAACGTAACATACTCCAACAACCTGTCTTGCACATGAAGAAGACATTATAGTGGATGATTCGGATATTGGTAGCCAACATCGCACACCTCTTTTTCGTAAGCCTGCCACTGATCGAGAACTAATTGATATAATCAAAAAATTACAACAAGAATCTTCTACTCCTTTCACTGTTGATGATACAGAGTCCTCTCCCGCCCTCCATCTCATGAGTATTGCTGCTAGACAATCTTGGGCGGACTTTGTTGATGATGAAGATGCTACTCCTATACGCAGAGATTCAAAGAATTCTCTTAAGCGGGGATTTCTTGTGAAACGCTAAAATCTTCCATTTTCGTTTGTCAATTGAAGAATTACTTAAAGTATGATTGGTCGTTTAGGGGTTTCGGCCCCCCAAACTTATTATATTATAAACAACTTGTATTTACAATGAAAGTTAAAATGGTTTTATTTTTAGAATTTCAAATATTAAATTATGAGTTGTCAGGTTTAATTTAAGTATGTAACTAAATATTATTAGAGAATTCAATCTAAACAAAAAGTAAAAAATATTTAATAATAATATTAATATTGATTAGACCCCGTTATAATGCGACTCAGGTTGAGAATATGAAATCTTTGAGTTTTTAAGTATGTAACTAGAAATTATTAATGAATTCAATCTAAATAATAAAATATAAAATTATTTAATAATAATAATAATAATAATAATTAATATTTAGTTATTAGACATGGGTTGATAATACAATATCTTTTGAATTTTTATAAGTATGTACTTAAAAATTATTAACAAATTTAATTTAAATAATCAAATATAAAAATATTTAATAATAATAAGAGTAATTAATAATTGTGAGTAGACATTGGTACAAGATACATCTTGAGAATACAATTTTTTTTAAATTTATAATTATCACAAATATTTTTATATTTATTTTTGATAAATCTCATGTAAGACACTGTGTTAAATTGATACATAATAAAAGGAAAAATTAAATAGTCAAAAAATAATAAATTAGATAAATATAATAAAATATAAATATTAAATTAGGTAGATATTATGCTCAGATGATATATACAAGAAACGAAGTATCAAGTTTTTTTTTTTTTTCAAGACGAAACGAAAAGCAAATATGTGAGGGGATTCTGTATTAATATAGTCGAGATAGTTGTTTTCTTATAAAAACACAAAGTTTTATGAATTATACATAAATAGTTAGATTTCTCTAAGAGTCCTTAATTTTATATATGAAATAAAAACTTAAGATGAGGTTTTGAATCCTTCCCCACTCCTATCTCGAATTTTTCTATATAACCAGATAGGGCTCCATTACGGAGCTCTATATAACACATGACATTCACCCCACCGTGCATTTATAAAAAAAAAAAAGAAAAAAAAAAAGAAAAAAATGATTAATAGCTCAGATGAATGTCATGTCATTTATAAGGCTCCATAATGGAGCCCTATCTGGTTTTATAGATGAACCAATCCTATCTCCATGTAAAATGATTCAAATAATAATAATAATAATAATAATATCAATTCCCAATATTCGTGATTCGGTTTAGGAAATCTAAATCAGTACATGAGAATTTATGAACCTATATGGAAATTAATCGTAATAAAGTTAATATAGATTCGGTGGATAGATATTAGAATAATATACTATATTGGTAATTGTCTTTGATTTATTAATATCCCTTTAGGTCTCTAAATCTCAGATTTACCTATTGTTATTATATATTTAGTTTTCTCCTTGTCCAAAATCTCAAAAAACATGACAAAAACATCAGAAGAAATCGTTGCTTCCATCGATGATCTGTTAACGGAGATATTTCTTCACCTCCCCATGAAATCACTTGTTCGCTTCAAACAAGTATCCAAACACTGGCAATCACTCATCTCCGATCCGGGATTCGGTATCCGACGCAATCCCACCCCCAATCCCGCCATCGGCATGTTCGTTCCTCACAGTTACAAAGTTCCTACCGATTCCAGGTGCGCATATGTTTCCTTCTCTAACAAACAATCAACAAGAAAGCATATTAGGTTCATCGAAGAACCTGTGGGCGTTGAGATTATACAGTCTTGCAACGGGCTGCTCCTATGTTCCAGCTCTCTTAACTGGATTGATTATTTCGTCTATAATCCGACCACCGATAAATTCTCGACATTTCAGAAAAGTGGGACCCAAGCGGAAGTGCTCGGGATGAGCTTGGCTTTCGATCCCGCCAGGTCCCGCCATTACAAAGTTGTTTGTGTCCGAGGATGGTCCTTGGGCTTCAACGAGTATGAGTATGGGTTTGAGGTTTACTCATCCGAGAAGGGTTCTTGGGGAAAGCCCACTGGGCTTTTTAAGGCCCAAGTCAGCTTCAACAAAGGGGTGTATTGGAACGGAGCCATCCATTGGATTAGCTACAATACAAGAAAATGTTTGTACTTCAACCCGAACGATGATGATGATGATGATCGGAGGGAGATGCAGAGGATGACGCCGTCTGTCCCGGGTCCGGGTGTCGGGAGAGAAACGTTTTACTTTGGGGAGTCGTGTGGGCACTTGAATTATGTGGAGTTCTCTCGACCGAGTGTTTGGGCCGACGTGTACGAGCTGAGGAGGGATTATTCGGAGTGGTTCGTCAAGTACAGAGTCGATCTCTCGCCTATTTATCAAGAGTTTGAGTCGCCTATTTATCAAGAGTTTGACGTGACGTGCGAAGACTGGTGGTGGCACTTTGCTTTTTCTTCGACTACGTTGGTTCGGGGTGAAAAAGACGAGGATTCGTTCTTGGTTGTCATTTACTTGTGGAAGGTTATCGTGAGATACAATTTTGTTCGAGGGACTT
Organism: Phtheirospermum japonicum; assembly: GCA_014905375.1. Lineage (NCBI taxonomy): Eukaryota > Viridiplantae > Streptophyta > Magnoliopsida > Lamiales > Orobanchaceae > Phtheirospermum > Phtheirospermum japonicum. The sequence goes on from BMAC01001372.1 coordinate 129,469, forward strand.
TTGAGACGTTATGTGATTTTCGGGATGATGATATTAATTTTTTTACAGGGTTTCAATACATCGAGTCCTTGTGTTTTATTTAGTTCTTCTTCTTATTATTTCGGGTTTTCGAATATTTAAAGAGTTTGGTGTATATATATTTGAAAGTTTATGTGCTTTAGTATTTTTGTCTTTTGTCCTCTGAGTTTGTGCTAGGTTTTGGAGGTTTTGGAGTTATTCGTTGTATGGTAGGATGTGATTTAGTACTTTTGTCTTTTGAGTTTGAGTTTGAGCTTGGTTTTGGAGTTTGGTATGAATAATAATATAACGAGTATTTTTGTCTTTTGAGTTTGAGCTTGGTTTTGGAGTTCGGTATAAATAATAATATAACGAGTAATGAGTTATATGATTTTTTTTTTGTTTTTCTTAGTTTTGGTGTTATTACAAGAATCAATGATATAATGATCGTGGATTATTACAAGAATCACTAGCTACAAGGATATAATCATCATGTATTAGTCCTTGTTATTACAAGAATCACTACCTACGTACGAGGATAATTTACTAGCTACATACGAGGATATAATGAGTGTATTAGTTGTTTGTTATTACAAGAATCACTAGGATATAATCATCGTGTATTAGTCCTTGTTATTACAAGAATCACTACCTACGTACGAGGATAATTTTATAAAACATATTGTATTACTCCTTGTTATTACAAAGAATCACTATCTACGTACGAGGATAAATTTTATAAAATATATCTTATAACCGGCTGATATAATGAGTCATATGTTGTATTACTCCTTGTTATTACAAGAATCACTACCTACGTACGAGGATAATTTTATAAAATATATCTTATACCGGCTGATATAATGAGTCATATGTATGTTTTATTTAGTTATTATATTTTGGGTTTTCGAATATTTAAAGAGTTTGGTGTATATATATTTGAAAGTTTTGGTTTTTATATATGATCTGAAAATGAGAGTAATGAGTTATATGATTTTTTTTATTTTTGAGTTTTGTACTCAGTTTTGGTGTTATTACAAATATCGTATTACTTGATATTATTACAAGAATACTAAGCTACGTACGAGGATATAATAATCGGTGTATTACATGTTGTTATTACAAAATCACTTAGCTACGAGTATATAATCATCGTGTATTAGTTCTCGTAATATAATCGTGTATTACTAGTTGTTATTTACAAGAAATCACTACCTATCATGTATTACTACAGTATTAGAAATCTTTAATTGATAAGCCTATATAAATATAATCATCGTGTATTACTTCTTGTTATTACAAGAATCACTACCTCTCGTGTATTACTACAGTATTAGAAATCTTCTCGTAATATAAATCGTGTATTACTAGTTGTTATTACAAGAATCACTACCTATCATGTATTACTACAGTATTAGAAATCTTTAATTGATAAGCCTATATAAATATAATCATCGTGTATTACTTCTTGTTATTACAAGAATCACTACCCTCTCGTGTATTACTACAGTATTAGAAATCTTTAATTGATAAGCCTATATAAATTAATTTTATAAAACATATCTTAGGAGTTATATGTATGTTTTATTTAGTTCTTTCTTATTATATTTTGGGTTTTGAATATTTAAAGAGTTTGGTGTATATATATTTCAAAATTTGGTTTTTATTAGAAATCTTTAATTGATAAGCCTATATAAATTAATTTTATAAAACATATCTTAGGAGTTATATGTATATTTTATTTAGTTCTTTCTTATTATATTTTGGGTTTTGAATATTTAAAGAGTTTGGTG
>BMAC01001372.1:134957-153189 GCA_014905375.1 Phtheirospermum japonicum
ATTCTTTTTGAGGATCCACCCGTCCATACACTGATTCAACAACAAAATATTTTCTGGGCATATAAGGTACATTTTAAACAGCCGGCACACTTGATTTCATCAGCAGAAAAATACCCTTTTGCTCGCTCTCTCATCATAACAACACAAAATATAAAGAATATTTAAGAAACAAAACTGAGAATTACACCTATGAAATAGAAAATCCATTTAATTTCTATTTATTGGAAGCCTGCTAAATAGTTTGTTATCATTATATTCAAATGATTGTAAGAGAAGGGTTTGGTTTTAGAGAAATGTTGAAACCTGATGCCCTGCCAATCTCAAATTATATATCATACTTCACTGTCCACCGGCAAACCTGTTTGATCACACTTCCCCTAAACATATATAACCAAATACAAAAATACTTGAAAACCCTATCGATCACAATTAGAGAGAAAACAACTAATAATTTGTGAAACCAGCTAATACTGATAAAAAATTGAGTATGTGCTTAATTCCAGAAAAATTAAAAAGGAAACAGAAAAGAGGAAGAAAGAAGAGTAGGAATTACTTGGAATAATTTAGTATATCAAACACACCTGAAACAAATAATAAATGGCGAAGATCGAATATAGAAAAAATCTAACATAGACCGGAAATTGGAAAAGAGAGAGAAAAAGAAAGGTAGAAGTGTCTTAAAACACAAACCTTGCTATTTCTGTGTCCATCTACCTCACCTTCAATTCAATGGTGTCCTCTCTCCGAATTCCTGAAAAAACATATCAAAAAAAAAAAAAAACAAGAGTTTAATGATGTTGAGAAAAAAATCGGATGTGACAAAAAGTCTCTTCACGAAGCTTCCCGATGAAGAATCTGGGTTAGGTCAGAGAATTGATATCAAATAAAAAAGGATAATAATAAATGAAATAGGAAAAAATGACCAAAAAATAAGAAAATAAAATATAATCCAATATTAAGATGACACAACATGTTAGTGGGACAAACACTTTAGTAACAAAAACACACACACACATAAACTTATACATAAAACACGGAAAAAAAATTAAGAAAATGCAGAAGAAGACTGAGAAAAAACGAAATGTGAGGGAGCCTTTCTGCAAAAGTAAAATCATATATATACAGAAAGTAAAAAGAATAAAGAGAGAATAAAATACCTATAAAGAATGGAGGGAGCATCGAACAAATCGACCCCTCCCAAGCTTAGCTTCACCTTTGTTTATGGAGTCAAGAAAAATCATGTTCACTTTGGGTTTGTGGAGTGAATAAGAGTCAAGAAGAAATCGAGATCTGATGGGTTTGTGGAGTGAAGAACAAATAAAGATCTAATTAAAACAAATTATGGTCTCTAAGATCTGATGGGTATGGTAATAATCAGTTTTCTATACCTTTCTATAGCCAACCAATGACGAACCGACAACAATTAAAATAATAACCAATCAATATAGTTGATTGGTTTGTGGCTGGACCCAAACAAATCCTCCAAAAAGCCCAATCCCAAAAATTTAAAACCCCACCCAATCCAAAGCCCAAAACAATAAAAATATGAACCAATCAATAGTTGACACTTGGCAAATCCTTGGCAATTGTTGTCAACTTTCCTATATAGTATAGTAGATTTGTTAGCTTTGTGAGTCCTAGGGAGTCTAAATTTACAACATGAATGACTCTTGCATTGGACACAATGGTATTATTATCTCACCAATTTGAAACTCTCCTACAAAGAAGAACCAACACCATCACTATCTAAAATGACCTAATAAAAAAAGATGCAATAATTTTGGACTTGCACCATAATATTTCCACTTTACACTTGTTATACGATAACATAGTCGTCATCAAAGCCATAGTATGCCCTTGTTTCAATAAATATATCAAATGAAATTCAAGAACATACAATAATCTAAACTTAGTTCCATAACATAATAAAAGGAGGCTCTAAAATAATAAATTCTTAAAAAACAATTAGTGCATATCACTTTAATCCCAACTTATTCATTAAGTTTAACCCAAGAAGATATAAAAGAAAAATATCAAAGAGTTGAGAAAACTAAAAATTCTTATTCACGTTGACAAATATATCTTCACACCTACGACATAAGTAGGTAACTTTGAATGACAAATAAACTAAAATCAAAACACAAATCTCAAAATCTAAATATGAGCAACCAACAAATTTTCATAAGCCAAAAGCAATAACAGAATTTTGGATCAATAATAAATATGATATCCAATATTAAATCCTAATCAAAGTATACTAAAAAAAATAAAATTGGATCAATATTATTCAATAACCAAATCTGAGCAGTCAACAAATCAAACGAACTTGAATAATCATAAAACAAAAAAGAACCATACTGAAATTAATTTCTTAATTCATAAATCTTCATTAAAAGTACCTTGGAATACACTCAATCGCAAAAGGGGAGAAACCCTAATGTTGCAAATCAGAAAGGGGAAAAAAAACAGGCGAAAAGTAAAGGTAGAGAAGAATCATAAAGACAATTTAATTATAAAAAAAAATAATATTGAAAAAAAGACAGACAGAGAAATAGAAGAAAAACACGCCACTTTTATTTTTATTTTGGCAAAACGGAAGCTTGCAAGTTTCTTTTCCATGGTACTAATGCTACTGAAACTGGAGAGTTTTCTGGAACCACGCTAGATGGACCTTAAGAAAATAATTGAAATTCATCCCAATAACATCTCCCTGAATTCCTAAAAAACATCTCAAAATAACCAAAAAAAAAAAAGACAAGAGATTGGGATGAAAATACGTACCTTGCTGCCTTCTCCTGTACCTTTTTCAGGTGTTGACAGAGAAAAATTGGATGTGAGAAACAGTGCCTTCCGATAGGGTTATTAAATATAGCAAATAAAAAGAAAGTCTTTCAGCGTCCACGCGTACAAGTTTAGATGTATAAGGACAACGCAACTGATTAAATAAATTAAAAAAGAAAATAAAAATTGAAAGCCAATGATAAGATGCCACATGTCTTCTCTAAATTGTTGCAGACCAACTTTATATGGTAAGGTATAGATGTTCATCATTTTATACTAAAAAGTTCACTCAATTTTATTAATTTCATCACAAAAAGTTCATTAATTTCCACGTAAGTCCATCACTTTGAATATAAAGTTTCATGATTTTGACAAATATATTAATTGATACACGCACAAGTTTATTAATTTGTACTTAAAAACTCAATTTGAATGTATGTAATTGTTGGAGTTCGAAAAGACGAACACTAATATATTTATACTATAAATAATCAAGTGATCGAATATAATTATATTATAAATATCAAGAGAAAACTCATAATGTGAACAAATATATTTATACTATAAAGGGAAAATTTCCACTTGATACACAATTGAACAAATATAATTCTATTTAATCACTCAATTTTTTTTATTTCCAATTAAGTCAAATTAGTCCTACTAAGTCATAAATTACCATATAAATTATCTATAATGCCCTAATCTAATACATAACTTATTTATGTTATTCATGTTAAGTAGTGTCAACTATCCAATTAATCTTACTTAACTTTCATGAATCATCTCAATTTGCAAAGTGATAAGTAAAGAAAAAAATCAATAATAATCCACTCTTTTCTACACAACCCAATATAAATTTTTGTTAGCGTGCAATATGGAATTTTATTATACTAGTATGTAATTTTTTTTATAATGAAATTTTATTCTACTAGTACGAAACAATTGAGATATAGTATGCTATAGTAGTACAAAATTAAATTAACAATTGATTTTTCAATATAATAAAAATTTCATACTACAATTACAACCATTTTTTATATATAATTCTTGTTGAGAAATAACTAGTATGCAAGTATATCTTTATATGTAGTATGTAATTCAATTCATAAAATAATGTAGTATGTAATTTTAATTAATTATTATTAAACTAATACTGGGTTTACAATATTAATTTTCATCAATTATTATTAAATTCAATTCATAAAATTATGTAGTATGTAATTTTAATTACTTGTTATTAAATTAATACTGGGTTTACAATATTAATTTTAATTAAATATTATTAATTTTTTAATTTTTTTTAGAGAATATGAAAAATAATCATACATAGAATGCAAAACATGGAGAATTATCTACTAACCTGATTTTCAAACTGAATTACTACTGATTTCAAATAATACAATTATATAATTACTAATAAACTAGTATTGAATCACTATTGACTTTTAAATTGATTAATGCTAATAATGCTCCACACTTATGAGATTACAATTGTAACTACTACCTTTTTTGAGATGACCATTTACCAAATATTAAATACGCTTGAACTTTCCATTTTCTTACTCTCGTCTAATAAAAGAGGGGTAGTATGGTACAATTAGAGTTGATTTGGAGTTAATGGGAAGATAGACTTTGACTTGAATTAATTGGGATATAATTTTTATCTTTTGGTTTAGATGGGAATTGCCCCTACTATAAATAATCAAGTACGGATATATTTAATAATAAAGAGAAGGGCACGGATATACGCACCCCAAAAAATTATTAGTTGACCCCGATTGATAAGAACACCTCAAAAATTTTAAAAATGTTTTTTTTTTTACTAAATCAACCCCACAAACACCCTATTTTACCCCTTATAATATAATAAATAAAATAAACATAATAAAAAGAAGTGAAATAAACAAATGAGGAAATAAATTAAAGTGAGAAATCACTAAAGAGTGGAAATCCCTGCGTAAGGCACCAATACAGAACCGATCCACAGTTTCCCGTTCCTCTCCTCAATTTCACTGATAAACCTCAAAGTCGTCCCGTTAACGTCTTCCAAAACCCGTAAAATTTCACCTTTGATACTTAGCTTTACCGCTGTCACATGAGGTCTACCCCCGACCAAAAAGTAATGTAATTTCTTGAAATCGAGAGGTAGCTTTAAAATCATTTTTCTGACCCACGACCACGAACAACCCATTGCGCGAGAAGCCCGGTCGAGGAGTTCAGCGCAACCCAAAACTCGTCGCCCGGGTTTCGTCTGATGTTGTCCGGAAAGCCCGGAAGCTCGGCGAAGGTGTCGTGTTGGCCGGCGCTCGGCCGTGAAGCCAGAACCGAAGTATTTTGTGGGTCGTGGTTTCGGCTACTAACAGAAAGGAGTGGTCTTTACTAAGGGACACGTCGTTGGCGAAGGCGAGGCCTCGGAGAAGAACAGTTACTTGTTTAGTTGAGATATCGAACTTCATCAGCTTGCCGGTCTTGTCTAGGGTTAAAACGACGGGATGAATTGCCTTCTGTAAAACTTTGTGCTAGTGTCCATGAAGTAAATGACGTTTTTCTCCTCATCGACATCCATGTAGTTGGTGAAACGCAAACGCTGGCCTTCAACTTCAGTCACTAGCGGAAAATTCGTTCCACCCATGGGCCCGACAACTTGGAGACCCAAATACGCATCAGCGATGTAAAGATCACCGGTTTTGTGATGAAAGCGTAAACCCAATGGCCGTCTACATATGTGCTCCATTGCTGGATTGAATGGGAGCGAACATGAATCCCTTCGGGATGAGGTGACGGCGAACTCCACCCAATCGCTGCCGTCCCACTTGAGAATACGGCCATCGGCGGCGCCAGTGTACGGCCCTACGCCACTTGGGTCAAATACCAGGCTCTCTGGCCCGAAGGCTCCGGTGAGGTGGATCCTCTCGGCACCGTTGAGGATAATGTGATACCCGGAACGGGCAGCGAAGTGAAGACCCGATGGTGGCGAAGGCAATCGCCACAGCGAGGATTGGGAACGCGATTGCGGAGAAGATAAGCTTTAAATTCATGATGGAAGTTTTGTACGCCTAATTGGTTGCCAGTTTCAGTATATATAATTAAATAATTTATATTTTTTCCAATTTTAATTAAATATTGTGAGTAAGGTTATTTTAGTATTTTCATTTATAACTATTTTTGTCTAAAATATTTTGGGGTCTACTAATAGTTTTTTGGGGTGCGTATATCCGCACCCTAAAGAGAAAGCATGAAAACCTTACTATAAACGAATTCAACATTAAGCTATCCACGCAATTAATTCTCTAAATGCAAGATCCAATTTCAGTGTATTGTTATCGTGAGAAATCCCGCTTTCAAAATCAAGAAAATTTGTTATGATGTTTCTCCAACAACTCATTAGTCAACTTATATGTTATATTTATACTAGGTACATAAGAGAACCCTAATCTTAAAAAGGGTTGGCCTGTCCAAGACGTGGGCCCAAAATATTTTTGGCTCAAGTACCTTTATTAATAGAACATAGATAATAAAATAAAAAATTAATCTAATTTAATTAATTAAATAATTTCTATTATCATAATTATTAACAATTAAATATTACAATTCAAAATTGAATATTTATTACTTTTTGATACACTTTTAAGTTGGAAAAGTAATCGCATATAGTGTGACCCTATAGGCTTTTATATATGATATTAATCTAATAATGATCCAAACAAAACTCCTAGATGGCTTAGTTGGACGAACTCAATATACAAAGAACATTCACTCGAACTCAGCGAATTATAACCTTTATACAAAGGTTTGGTAAAATTCCTTCAATTCCAAATCACTAGATTAAGTTTAAGATTTATCCAAGTGTCCATCTCAATGACTTAATCAATTTATCTCATTTTTATTAGTCGACAACTAGGTCATACTCAACTACTATATTGAATAAGTCTCTTGCATTTTAATCGACCTAATATACAGATTATGAGTGATATCTCTCGAAATTCCAATTGAGGAATGAATTCTTTCTTGTCTCAACGACCACCTTCATTTACATCATGATGTACCCAACATAAGTCATATCTACTCCGAAAAGGAGTGCAAGCACTGGTCATGGTCAAAGTACATCACCCAGTAAACAAGGTGCGTATTGACCTCAAGTCAGAGGATTATCACACGTTTTATACATTGATAAGTTTATAGACATACAATAAATAACTTATTAGTACAGTTTGCCTATACTCTCTAAAATATCTATGTGTCCATCACGAATACTAATTATTCGCAGTCGTGAGACTAACTGCATTCTCTAAGAATGTGATGTAGACCACATGGCGACATATATTATATTATAAATATCTCAATCTTGATAATTATTAATTGGGCTATTTTAAAAGTAATGATCTATCACCAACATCGCACTGTATCAATGACAACATTAACTAATGAGAACATTTATATGAATAATTGCAAACAATCAAAATAATAACTCAATAAATGTATAGTCATATATTAACGATATATATAATAATTATGATCAAATATAATATCTTTAAATCTAATTGTCTTTAAAACATTTATACTTTCAGTAATTACATGTACTAGGGCGCATGTAATAATTTACCTATTGGAATGGAGCCATCCACTGAATTAGTTACAAGACAAGAGATTGATTCTACTTCAACCCGGATGACAATAAGCTTTAATGTCAAAATAAGTAAGCATTTGGGGATGGCCATTGCAGACAGCTGGATTGCTCACAATCGAACATTCTTTTCGATCGCTCAGCATTTTATCGGGACGAGTTACATAGGTAACACTCAATAATTAACTCTTGATTTATGTTTTTTTCTCTTTTCTCGCTTTGATTTATTAATATATTGGGCATATTTATTTATTTTTACAGTTTCAGGTATAATTTGCTTTCTTTATTTTTTTTTCTTTATTTTTTTTTGTGTTTTCTTGGTCCTTCTATCAAGTTTTTTTTTTTTAATTTACTTCACTGTTTCATCCACTAATTTGAGATCTCTTGGTTTAATTCATCTATATATTTTTTAATTGCATATCAAGTGTATGAGTTAAGAGGGTGTAGATTCAGATCTTGCTGTGGTTATGAATATGGCATATCATTTTTGCCCGATTCGTTCTTTTCGCGATTTTTTTTACGAAACTTTTTTTTTTCTTGCTTTCGAAAAAACCAGCATAGGTGCGCAAAGAGTGAAGAATATGTGCATTGCTTTCAGAAGCTTTTGTGAGGAGAAGAATCTTTGATGGGTGAGCTCAACTTTGTTAATCATTTTTACGGTGGTCAATGCTCATGAACAATGGTTGCGGTATCTTTTAATTTTGGTGGGATTCAGACGTTCCTTTAGTTATTTCTTTTTTAATTTGTGTTTGTATATTTAATTAGTTGTCTTGTTACTCGTAGTTTGTCTACGTAAACGTCAATGATGCGACATTTTTTTTGGGTAAAATATAATTTTATTATTTTGGGTGGCTGAATGTAATGAATATTATTTGTATAGATGTATGCTAGTGATTAAATGAGATTTTTATGTATTTAAATGATCTTATTGTTATTTTCTTAACAATGCTTAATAATTGGACTAAAAAGAGCTTTAAACAATCTGTAATATGACATGCGTAAGTTTGTGTTGGAGGGAAGAAGACAATAATATTGAAAATAATAAGGTAAATAATGCAAAGGGTAAAAAAAAGTCAATTGTCCATATAATCCATCTTCATCAAAGCTGACAAACACGTGATATGAAAATTAATCCTAAGCCACCAAAAATATCATCGTAAGAAACAAACATCAAACAAATTTTATATGAATAGTGTTATCCTTCAATTTTTGATAAATTAATCCAATCCCATCCTAAAAACCAAATGAGGCCATGATGTTTTGGAGTAGTTGAGAATTTTCCCAAATTTTAACTTATAAACAAATTATTTACATATGTTTATTATTATTTACTCTTAAATACTTAAATATTAGTATTTATTATTCTATCATCACAGCTAATATTATATTTAATTTATTCGAGAACTTCAAAACTTTCATCTTAGATTATGAGTCATTAAATGGCTCACCTCTCTGACGGCTTAAACGTTTAACTATTGTAAAAATAAACGAATGTCTATGTATAAACAAGTTAACAAAAAGAAAAAAAAAAAGGAAAAGCAAAAAAACTAGAAAAGAAAACAAACCTCATCACTGTTAACTTGACGAACTTCACTTCCACCGAATTTTTTTTGACTTTACCCAATTCCATAGTAAATGCAAATCTCAATGTGATAATTATATTATTGGACATAGGGTAATGCTGATTCTAGGAAGTTTAGTGGAAACGCTTGTATTGGGGCCGATCGACAGGTCATGATCCGTTAGGTTATTTGACCCGATAATATAATGTATTAGTTTTTAATTATAATATATTAATTTTTGTACTCAAAAATATTATTTTTTCATAAATCTATATATTGATTTTTATACTGTGATGTATTGATAGTCTGATGTATTTGTTTTTTCATTATACTATATTGATTTTTAATTTTTAGTTATAATGTATTGGTATGAATTTTTGGTCTAACGAATGACAAGAGTACTGTACAAAATTTATTCATATATATATATATATCCGAGTTGCTAATAACCAATATACACAACCCATAAGAATCCAACAAAACTGCATATTCTTATGGCTACTCTCAATTGCTTCTCTCTCTTAATGACATTTCTGCTTTATTCAATTTTTTTTTAGTTTTATTTTCATATTTTCCAGAGAAAAGTGTGGCTTTAGAAAGCCATTTTGAGACCATTGGAATTACTTCACTTTTAACAGCCCCTGACTGCAAACGTCCCTTCACTAGTAACATATTTTACGTAATCTTTTTTTGTTTTGCTCTGCGTTTACATGTTCATTTCGTTTTAGCCGAAAGAAAGAGTCTTTTGCATACAAATCTTTTTCTGCAACTCTTAATAGCCAAAAAATAATGAGTATAATTTATTTGATTAAATGTTAAGGGGCTTTTTAGCAATTCGATATATTTGTACAATCTTTTGTGGAAAATTATGAAAAGTATTTTGCAGGAAAATATATTTGTACAATCTTTTGTGGAATGACTTGCACCACTTTTTATATTCTAGAGGTGGGAGAAATAAAAGAATTCACTCAATTCTGTACTGTAAGAGCATCTCCAATGCAATAATATTGAAAGTAAAAAAATTGGAACATGAAATAAAAATAATTATATAGCATATTAAAATATGTTAGAGGAATTTATTCTTGACAATAATTCCTATTTTGTTATTTGCCTTTCTTGGGCACAAAATAAGTTAGGAAACTAGATTTAGGACAATATTATGTTTCCTAGTTTATGTACAAAACTTTAATTATTCCTAAATTGTGTTTAGGATTTATTTTTAGGATTTTACCAAATTTAGGATTCTAGGTTGTCTATTTAAGACACAAGAACTCCTAATACTTGGAATCACTTTTGACGCACGGATTATTGCGAGGAGATTGACGCAAGACGCTAGGAGCACACTGATAAATCCAAAAAGTTGGGTTACCAAATAAATGAGGTACTAACCTCAAAAGAGATCAGCGACCTGATAATGACTCCAAAAGCGTCTCAGCGACCTTCCAAGCTTTCCACAAATCTTCTCAGCGACCTGGATGGTCCTGCAAAATAGTGTCCCAAACGGGTCAGAATCCACCCATTAAGACCCTCCGACGCTCAAGTCAATAAGCGGAATTATTATTCAATATATCTCTTGAATTAAACAATAATAACTTAGATTTATAATGAGAGGCACACGTCCCTTTATATAGAGATAGGAAAAATCTTCTCACAATCTAGGGTTACCTTCTATAACCATACTTCTATTCACAACATAATTCTACAACCAGTTCTCATTAGGATTCTTCCCATATATTAAGTTTTCATATATAATAAATCTTTTTAATATAACAAATTTGGGCCCTTTACACAGCCCATCCAGAAACATATAATCCGTTCGTCACAAGCCCACAGGCTTGATATTCAAAAAACCCATAATCGAGCTCAAGTACACAGCTCAAATCATAAGAGGTCGCTACTCTATAAAACCAGCTCGCGTCACCTTTCCAACAAACCAAACAGCTCGCTCACCTCCTAGAGGAACACCCTCTCCAGGAAATGAGGTCGCTTACCACAAATATCAAATAGTATTACGTATGCACATTTTGGTCCGCATCAGCTAGTCCCCCATGTTCTAGCTGATTGAGGTATGAAATCAGGTAGGACATGTAAAAACAGAATCACAACCACTTAAAAACAAGACAAAAACAATCATTAAAACAAAAACACAGGTAAATCACCATTGTACCTTAACAAACCATATTTTAGAATCACTCAATCCTACAGACCGAGCGATAATACCAATTATCCCACTAACCTAACAGATATGCTCTCAACTCCAAAAGTTCAGCTCACCGAGCTCATTCCTTTTTAAGATAATATAATTTCCTCGAGAAACAACCCACGAATCCCCAACATTTATCTCGCACCAATCATATGAGCAGGATGACTATCCCGCAAAAGACGACCTAAACACCCCAAGTCAAGTCCCCCGATTCCACAACTGACGACCTATCCACGACCTGCAACAAGTCTTACTACTAATAAATTCAAAACTGTCATTATTGATAGCACAAAAAGTCAAAACACGCCTTCTTCTTTATGTCTCCTCCATTTAAACCACATTAAATGCACCCCGACACTCTGTCGGACACGCGTCCTTAATCTATATTTTTGTATTATAATAAACTTAGTGGGCCCAAAAATTAAAGGCCCAAAATATTCCTTAAAAACCCTACTGAAATTCCTGCTCCTATCGGTCTTATCCAACCTTCCGCCGCCCAACAAAAGCTTTCCATCTCACCCATTTTACATTTTACACAACTGTAAGCAAACTAAAACGCCATTGACACTCTGCAACCAATTTCACAATCCAGAAAATTCCATCAACATTCAAGATTCACTGACAACCTCAAGAACGTTAAAAATGGGTAAGTCCCCGAACTCCCTTTTCATCAACAGCTTTTATTTGCACATAACTCCGCGTAATATCTATATTACTATGCTGAGTCTTTATGCTTTATGTTGTCTATCTTGGTATATGTGGATTTATGATGAATATAGCATCCTCCGATCCCAATTCCCAAAATCTAACTCCAACCTCCGACTCCAATCCTATTGAAAACCCTTATGTAATTCAAAGGAGACGCAATCAACCCCCCTCGCCTTCCTCTAGCTCTCACACCGAAACAGAAAATGACACGACCCCCGAAACTTCTTCTTCCCTTCCTCTAACCCTTGCGAACATCCCTGAGGGCATTCCATTAGAAAACCCTAGCACATCAACCTTTTCCGAACATTTCTTAGAAAATCCTGTGACCGTAGCTCGCTCTACAAAAATCACCGACCTACCCTCTGCATCCCTCTCGACCAAACCAATTAAAGATAACTATTGGCTACTTCCTGAACCGGAAGTACTAAAAACACACCAGGAAATAATTAACCTCCCCGAAACAGCTCAAATAGTCCTTCCAGACATACTCCATCTAGACCTCCTGCGACCTGCACATAACCACATAACCCTATTTGACGAGCTACTTAGGGCTGGATTTAGGTTCCCGGCTCATCCCTTTTATATCGAAATAGCCTCGTTATACAAAATACCCCTCCTACAATTAACATCGAACTCTATGAGATACCTAGCGGGCTATCTCATTGTATGTAAATATTATAACACACAACCTGACCCCGACTTTTTCCATTTTTGCTTTCAAATAAAATATCAAAGCCACTCCTTCTATCTTGCTGTCCGTTCAGGAAGAGCTCGCTTCCTAGTGAACCCATCCAATAAGGTTCCTGAATGGAGGAAGAACTTTTTCTTTATTCATAACACCGCATCCTGGCCCTTTTTGACTGAAACCTTAGACCATACTCCAAAACAATCCAATCCTCCGAGCTCCAAACACTCCCCCGCTTTGTACATAAAATATACTGACCAACTCACCGAGTGGAGAAAACGCCCCTTCGATGTGGTATAGCTCACCCAGCGATCCAAAATTTTCAGATACGTGGGTATTGACTCCCGCCCACTCGAACCGAACTTTACACTAACCCGAGCAGATTTTGGTAGGTTTCCTAATCTACAAACATCACTCATTTCTGCTAAACTACTTCCCATTGATTAATTCGTTCATGTCTGCAGATGCCTTTTGTGATACCTGCGTCTCATCGAGCTCGGTAGAGATTATGACTCAAACTGAGCAACAACCCGAGATTACCTCTGCACCTCCAACCTCAGCCCCAACTGTGGACGAAATCTTGGAGGAAGCTTTCGGGACAGAAGCAAGTCCAGATATCGAGCCCGAAGGTCCTTCAAAGGCGACTTCCAAAGGCAAGCGAATTCTTCGCCCTCCTCCTAAGAGACCCAGCTCGCCTGTCCCAAAACGCAGACGACTTCGTAAGACACATACCGCTGCACCTTCCTCCCTGACTCATTTAGAAGGAAGTAGCCAATTGTGAGGATGCGACGGCCATAAGAAACCTTCTCCAAGATCGCGCTCGCACCCAGGTATACCTAATATTAATCTTCCAAATTCTTTCAATAAATAACAATCTCACCGAAATATTTATTATGATAGCTTCACTACTTATTCGCATCGATAGACGACCAGATTGCCACCCACTCTGCAGAAAACGAGCTACAAAAAACCTGCGAGGAATTATCCACTCGAGCCGAACAACAAACCAAACAACTTTCCTTGACGCAGAGCGAGTTGGATGAAGCTCGCAAACGTCTAAACGCAAGTGAAGAAGAGAACAACCTTTTGAAGAGTAAAATGGCCAGCATGAAAGACGAGGCAACTCGACTGGTCAATGAACTCAGAAAACAAGTTAATAAGACCGTGGAAGTTGTGCGAACCTCAGAAAAACAAGTCCAGGAAGCTCGCGAATAGGGTATTACCGAAGGTCGCCGCACCTTCCTAACGAGCGAAGTGGGCCAAAAATTTATCAACTCGTATCGAGAAGAACTGATCAAAGCCTTCAGGACCTTGTATCTCGGTAAGATGATGGTGGGGAGCAGGGAATGGGTCCGCAATGCCTCAGGGATAGTTAAAGAGGAGCTCGCAGAAATGAAGGTCGTGTATGATCCCAATGTGAAGGCTATTGTTGATAAGATGAAGCCCTTCAGTACTTGGAAAGGAGACTTCAATCAACCCACAACTGCAGCATGGTGGTTATCCTGCCAAGGCCAGGCTATCCTCTCCGCGAACCTATCCAGCGAGCTAGATGCACCTCCTGAGGATGCACCACTCACTGAATCCTCTGTTCCTGGTCCAAGTGCAGTGAACCCCATACCCCCTGCTTCTGATAAAACTGCTCAATAATCTGCATTATTACTTTTAAAATATCTGCATATGATATTATTTTTACCCTATCGCGAACCTGCGACTTATCAATTTCAACAAACATAAACAATCTTTTCTTTAGCTCAAATACGTGATAGGATTATCCAAAGTACAAACCAATACCAAAATACAACTAAAAACTAAGTGTATATTAGCTCAGAAAAGCTCCATCTCCAAGAATTAAACGAGTGGGTCGGTGGATATGAGCATTCTTAATCTGGATTTCTTTACGCTTGCAGTTCCTTCACACACCCTCTGTAGTGCGTCCCATGCATCCTTTGCTGACTCGCAATTCTTGATGATGCGGTAATAGCTTGCATCTACATAGCCACACAAGGTGTTGATGCATTTGGAGTTCCAATTTGCAGCAGTTGCTTCATCAGCAGTCCAGTCTTCCTCCTTTTTGGGGATGGTATCGCCCTCGCCATCCGTGACACGTGGTTTTTCCCATCCAATGAGAACAGTTTTCCAAACCACGCTCGTCGATGCTTTTCAAATGCCATCTTCATTCTCTGTTTCCAGAGAGAATAATTCTCACCATTAAGGATTGGAGGCCTCGGGTTGCCTTGAGCATCCATAGCACCTAAAAAGTAAGGATCAATACTTAAAAGGTTAAGTAACCCGCTCTAGATGCCAATTGTAAAATTAGAAGGTCTATGGATATAAGAATAATTCTCAGATTCACGATATTGTTAATCAATGTTACCAACATCAGTTAACAACATCGACCAGAGTAAATTAAATTTATGCAGCGGAAATTAAAATATGAGAACACGATTAAACAAATTCAGTTCACAAGTAAAAGTACTTGTGAACTTGGGTGTACAAACCCGAAAACTATATTACTTTCTTTTTAAGTTCAATACAAAATATAAAGTAATATATGAAAACTAAATATCAAGAAACTTGATACTAAATACTTGTTGCCGGAATAGCAAGATCTTCTTCGTCGGTCACGCAACTTCAAAATCTTGTTTATCACGAACGTTGGCTCCAAGTAGATATCACTTCTTTGTGTTCTTCTTCTTTGCATCGTGCGTCATGTGTGATGTGGACCAAAATGTGCATACGTAATACTATTTGATATTTGTGGTAAGCGACCTCATTTCCTGGAGAGGGTGTTCCTCTGGGAGGTGAGCGAGCTGTTTGATTTGTTGAAAAGGTGACGCGAGCTGGTTTTATAGAGTAGCGACCTCTTATGGTTTGAGCTGTGTACTTGAGCTCGGTTATGGACTTTTTGAATATCAAGCCTGTGGGCTTGTTGACGAATGGACTATATATTTCTGGATGGGCTTGTGTAAAGGGCCCAGATTTGTTATATTAAAGAGACTTATTATATATGGGAACTTAATATATGGGAAGAATCCTAATGAGAATTGGATGTAGAATTATGTTGTGAATAGAAGTATGGTTATAGAAGGTAACCCTAGATTGTGAGAAGATTTTTCCTATCTCTATATAAAGGGACGTGTGCCTCTCATTATAAATCTAAGTTATTATTGTTTAATTCGAGAGATATATTGAATAATAATTCTGCTTATTGACTTGAGCGTCGGAGGGTCTTAACGGGTGGATTCCGACCCGTTTGGGACGCTGTTTTGCAGGACCATCCAGGTCGCTGAGAAGATTTATGGAAAGCTTGGAAGGTCGCTGAGACACTTTTGGAGTCATTATCAGGTCGCTGATCTCTTTTGAGGTTAGTACCCTCTTTATTTGGTAACCCAACTTTTTGGATTTATCAAATTGCCGCCGTCTGTGAGAAAGAAGGACATCGAGTCCTTGAGCGAAAGGCATGAGATTTTTCATCAACAAAACATGAAGGATACCAACATAATCCCGAAAACCTTGCACTACGGTTACGGATCAAACAACAACAAGAAGACGAAGAATAGAGGAAAAAGACATGAATGAGCATGAGACACCAAAGGACGAAGAATAGAGGAAAAGACATGAATGAGCATGAGACATATACGAGTTATTTTACGAGCTATTTTGTGTGGTTATGTGGTCCATTTGCGAACTGTTTTGTTTGACCGGATATATTGTTGATGATTGTGGTGACCCACTCGTTTAATTCTTGGAGATGGAGCTTTTCTGAGCTAATATACACTTAGTTTTTAGTTGTATTTTGGTATTGGTTTGACTTTGGATAATCCTATCACGTATTTGAGCTAAAGAAAAGATTGTTTATGTTTGTTGAAATTGATAAGTCGCAGGTTCGCGATAGGGTAAAAATAATATCATATGCAGATATTTTAAAAGTAATAATGCAGATTATTGAGCAGTTTTATCAGAAGCAGGGGGTATGGGGTTCACTGCACTTGGACCAGGAACAGAGGATTCAGTGAGTGGTGCATCCTCAGGAGGTGCATCTAGCTCGCTGGATAGGTTCGCGGAGAGGATAGCCCTGGCCTTGGCAGGATAACCACCATGCTGCAGTTGTGGGTTGATTGAAGTTCTCCTTTCCAAGTACTGAAGGGCTTCATCTTATCAACAATAGCCTTCACATTGGGATCATACACGACCCTTCATTTCTGCGAGCTCCTCTTTAACTATCCCTGAGGCATTGCGGACCCATTCCCTGCTCCCCACCATCATCTTACCGAGATACAAGGTCCTGAAGGCTTTGATCAGTTCTTCTCGATACGAGTTGATAAATTTTTGGCCCACTTCGCTCGTTAGGAGGTGCGGCGACCTTCGGTAATACCCTATTCGCGAGCTTCCTGGACTTGTTTTTCTGAGGTCGCACAACTTCCACGGTCTTATTAACTTGTTTTCTGAGTTCATTGACCAGTCGAGTTGCCTCGTCTTTCATGCTGGCCATTTTACTCTTCAAAAGGTTGTTCTCTTCTTCACTTGCGTTTAGACGTTTGCGAGCTTCATCCAACTCGCCCTGCGTCAAGGAAAGTTGTTTGGTTTGTTGTTCGGCTCGAGTGGATAATTCCTCGCAGGTTTTTTGTAGCTCGTTTTCTGCAGAGTGGGTGGCAATCTGGTCGTCTATCGATGCGAATAAGTAGTGAAGCTATCATAATAAATATTTCGGTGAGATTGCTTATTTATTGAAAGAATTTGGAAGATTAATATTAGGTATACCTGGGTGCGAGCGCGATCTTGGAGAAGGTTTCTTATGGCCGTCGCATCCTCACAATTGGCTACTTCCTTTCTAAATGAGTCAGGGAGGAAGGTGCAGCGGTATGTGTCTTACGAAGTCGTCTGCGTTTTGGGACAGGCGAGCTGGGTCTCTTAGGAGGAGGGCGAAGAATTCGCTTGCCTTTGGAAGTCGCCTTTGAAGGACCTTCGGGCTCGATATCTGGACTTGCTTCTGTCCCGAAAGCTTCCTCCAAGATTTCGTCCACAGTTGGGGCTGAGGTTGGAGGTGCAGAGGTAATCTCGGGTTGTTGCTCAGTTTGAGTCATAATCTCTACCGAGCTCGATGAGACGCAGGTATCACAAAAGGCATCTGCAAACATGAACGAGTTAATCAATGGGAAGTAGTTTTGCAGAAATGAGTGATGTTTGTAGATTAGGAAACCTACCAAAATCTGCTCGGGTTAGTGTAAAGTTCGGTTCGAGTGGGCGAGAGTCAATACCCACGTATCTGAAAATTTTGGATCGCTGGGTGAGCTGTACCACGTCGAAGGGGCATTTGCTCCACTCGGTGAGTTGGTCAGTATATTTTCTGTACAAAGCGGGGGAGTGTTTGGAGCTCGGGGGATTGGATTGATTTTGGAGTGTGGTCTAAGGTTTCAGTCAAAAAGGGCCAGGATGCGGTGTTATGAATAAAGAAAAAGTTCTTCCTCCATTCAGGAACCTTATTGGATGGGTTCACTAGGAAGCGAGCTCTTCCTGAACGGACAGCAAGATAGAAGGAGTGGCTTTGATATTTTATTTGAAAGCAAAAAATGGAAAAAGTCGGGGTCAGGTTGTGTGTTATAATATTTACATACAATGAGATAGCCCGCTAGGTATCTCATAGAGTTCGGTGTTAATTGTAGGAGGGG
>BMAC01001373.1:21177-48937 GCA_014905375.1 Phtheirospermum japonicum
GGTATTAACCTGTACTTGAAAGTTAATGGTATATAGTCCCTTTACTACACTGTTTTTCAGTCTTTTTAATGTATCTACTATTTAATAGTTTGTATTCCTTTGATTGAACTATTTCAACTGCTATTGTGGGATATAGCCCCTAGCCGATATGTAATCACTACAAAATGCATGTTTAAGAAGAATTGTACATGCGCACAACATAGTTTTGGTAATTTTCCCTTTATTTAAAACTTCCCGATGAGTAAATATTTTTTGAATTTTAGTTAAGAATTTTCATATTATGTTCATTTTATGTTAATCGTAAGATTGTATCCTATGTACACGCGCGCATGAAAGTTTTCACCAAGATGCAATGTTTCATCATCCAAGCTTAACTGAAAACCGAAAACAACATTGCTAATTAAACATAATTTTCCACAAACAGAATTAGCTTCAAGTACTACACGCTCGTAAGTGCGATTTTTTTTCAGAATTGCATTGTTAATGAAGCGTACTTGAGTCGTTTGTCCTTCCAATAAGAACTTACAACTATGCAAAATCCTGCAATTCTAATGCACAAAAGATCATCCCAATCGGGCTACTATTATGATCAGAAGTACAAAACTACATAACCACAAGATTCGAAACAAATAATCCAAACAAAAAAGTTTATGTTGCAAAATAGCAACGGAAAGTTCACTTGCTCATCACGATTGATTCAATCATCGCGGCCTTGAATTTCCTAACTACGTCCTTGCGAAGTACACCCTTCATAACTTCATTCCGCACAATTTGTTTCATAAAGTAGCACACGTAGACTGCACAATCATTCCTGGAATCATTCACGTCCGAAAATCAAGTTAGTTTGATATGTAAATATAACCTGCATTCCTAGAAACCAACAATGATTCACATTTATTCCCATTCCAAACTAAAATCGTATTCAACCAAATTTAATACAAATTTTTGCATGCACAAATTTGCTCATATTTTCTCGGCTCAAGTTTATTTGTGCCCATTCATTTTGCCTGTTATAATTTTTAATTCGTCAGCTTTTGTTAGAAATACGTACTGAAGACCATTTAAATATTTTCTCAAACAACACTTACGTATCCCCTTGTTGCGGCACAGGAATACGATGTAATCCTAGGTGGGTGTCCTGCGACGAGACTGCGAAGCCAAGATTCACCGACGCAACTGCAGCCATCTCGACTTCTAGCATTTCCTTCTGTAGTCATATTCATAAATAAGGGGATGCGAATACACTTTCAAATAGAACTAAGACATGAAATATTGGGACTTCTTTTGCAAACAATACGCCTTTTCTGAAAACATATTTTTTATGGATCGCACAAAAAAATAGCAGTGCCGTAACACACGATAAAATATACTATATCAAAGCCCTATATATAAACATATTCAGATTATTATCATTTCTCTTCATAATGTTATCTTCAGGATATTACTCGTGTGGTAGTACGTAATATTTCCAATCAGAAGTTGATTTTTTTTTGTACACAAAACTCTCTTTATAGATATAAAATTTACGTATCATATGTCTAACTTATATCCTCAAAACAAGTTTAAATACATACCAGCTTCTCCGCATCTCGATGGTATTTGTCATTTAGTGAGGGCAAACGAGCCATCTTTGAATTATAAAATCGCCATTCCTGTGCGTCGATATCCATCACCAGTAAGGTCCAGTGGTTTGCACCGATGTCCTTACTCCTACCGTTAGAAAGCATAGGTAGTAAAATAAGCCCTGTATTTCGGAATGATGCCGTAACCACCTGTTTTATCATGGCTTCACTACGATTGTTGACAATCCTTGTCTACAAGCAAGTTCATAAAGGATTATAAATTGTCAAATATAAAATATTCGGTAGACATAGGAAATTATTTTACAAACGTTGTCGGCTGCCGTACCCAACAATCTCCTGGCAAAATTGTTATAAACCTCCCATCTTTGATAGTATCCATGGTCCGAAGCAGGTACTGTCCGTACGCATCAACAACCTTTTTTTGTTAGAATCAAAGATGTAAGTTATTCATTCAAATAAATACATTGGAATATGGCAAACATACAAATACATCACTAGATAATAATTTAAATTCTCCTATAAAATACATCTTAACAACTTTGCGTACTACATATAAATTTCGTACAAACTTACACTGTTGCAAATATAAACTCCTTTAAGTATATTCACAATACTACCGGTATCCACAACCGTATTCGTATCTGCATTAAAGTACAGTGTCTCGCTACACAAAAAAAAAATAAAAAAATTATGTAAGAGTGCTATACCACAAGATTTGGTCTAGTTCACTAAAAATTGCTTACCTCAATCCCTTATTCAGTCTTTTCACTAACTTTGTCAAACATCCCGCGGATAGGTATTTCGCGCAGTGACCAGGGTATTTAGCGTCCAGCATCTTAAGAAACTGGTTATTGTTTTCAAAAGATCACGCCTTTTCAGTTGCGTCTCCAGCATCTGCCTTCAGCTTCTTCCTATTGTTCCGCCCGATACCGTAGTCGAAATCACCATCTTGCACAACCTTCCGATTCTTTACTTTCAGCCTCTTAATCATTGAATTCGGCCCAACCTTTTCCTCAACTGGTGATTCTTCAGTTGCCACTGAATGTAAATGAGTCACAACATGTACATCCGATTCTGCCACGTCCGCAAAGCACCTACACAGTGCAAGATAATTGTAATGTTCAGTTTCGAATCAAAACTACAGAACTTTTCGATTAATGTTTTCTATACAAAATGAACTGCATATTTTATACAACTACAGTGATACACATATCAGTAGTACACCATGTAACTTGTAACAAACAAAGATGGTACACTAACCGATCTCTTTGCTGCTCTATATTGTTGGCTTTGGAGTTGTTCACATTTTTATGCTCGTCGATCGTCTTCTCCAGCGTCGTGACTTTATTTCTTAGTTCGCCTATATCCTTCAACCTTATGGCGTATTCACGATCAAATTCCACCAATTGATTGGTCCTCATCTTTAGAAATCCATCTAAAGATGATATTTTTTCATCCTTCCTGACGAGATCGGCCTCGGCTGCTCCGAATTTCTGGAGAAGCGTGTTGTACGCCAATCTCAAATCATCAAAGCTCTCCGATTCAGAGCTACCCGGTCCAGCAGACACTTTATCCCTGTTTGTTTCTAAGCAGCAGATTTTTTCTCTAAGCAGTTTGTTTTCCTCTTCAAACGCCGTTGATCTCAGTTGAAGCGCAACATGCTCCCTCAGAAGCTCGTCATACAAAATGTCCAATGAAAACACTTCTTCCCCGGCCAACGCATTTTCTGTGCAGGTATCACCTTGATCGAGGTGCGCAACAACATCCCTAGATACTTTTTTCCCACCGAATTTTGAACTACAATCACCAACACTATGCTCTGGATGCACTCCCTCATTTCCACGCCAATTCTTCAAGTGGTCTCGTGTGGAAATTTCCATTTGTGATGGTTCAAGATCTCGCTCAACAGCCTGTGAATCAATATTAACCACATGCTTTATTTTTCGTAATGATAGAATAGGGATCATTATATAATTATAAACACATTGGGTTCATTATTATATGGTATTTGGTATATATACACAGACATACACATGCACAGAAACATGTCCTATTATCTCACCTGTGCAACATCTAGAGTCAGGAGAATTTCCTTGTTCACAACTGTTTTGAGGTTAGGTAGGTGCCACTTAACTAGCCTCGGTATCGCACCCACGACACCTTCACGCTCGTCAATAAGCCGTGCATGCTCACAAAGCCAGTACTGCACAAATAGAATCAGAGATCAATACAAGGATCAACCAGCCACGCTCGTATGAACAAAAAGGAAAATTTATATTTTCTTACCGGTAGTACCATCGTGCATCCAACCACTTTGTATGGATCCTCGTGATCAACATTCAGTGAGTTCAATAATAACCTCACTATCGTTCCACTCCAGTCATAGTCCCTCATAGTATCGAGATCCTCAACAAACTCTACCCTCCCCCAGGTCAAATTAAACCCAATCAGTGGTAAGAACAACGTTGTTATGAGGAGAAGGCAAAACATTCTCACTGCATCCTCAACTTCAACAAGCAATTGTTTTTTTTTGAAAACAAAACCTTCAGTTTGTCCTTTACTACCTTAGGATTCAAATATTTATCCCCTCCAAACCACCTATTGAAGAAATTCCATTCCTTTTTTTTTTCCCCTATACACTTTTATAGTTTTATCGCCATCCACAATTCCAAAAATCAACTGTATATCTCGCTTTGTCAACATCACGTCCTTTCCACCTAGTTCGAAACATTGTAAATTTGGTTTGTACATATACATTATATCGGCTGTAAGAGCCTCACCCCTATGGCAATCGAAGCTATCAACTTTACCCGAATGAATGCACTCCAACAAAAGGTAAAAGGGTATTTTCTTCATTATTTATAAATGTTTATCACTTATCGCATGGCCATGTGATTGGATTTCATTAATCACGGCTGCCATAGACGACCTGAACTGCCTGCAATTGTTCCAACAAAATAGATACGAGTTATTGCATTATATGACTCCGTACTAGTATGCAATATATTTACTCACCCAAACAGATTTTAATACCATACTACTTATCAAATACAATCTACTTAATAATTATATATTAATTAACGCCTTCAAACAGAATCAGCTAAAGACTTTTCTCATAGGTTATACATATCACAGTATATCAAAAAGAGGACAGCATGTTCATTTACAAATGGAATACTATAACTAAACAAATACCACACTACTTATCGAGTACAAACTACTTATTAATTACATACTGTTTAACACACCGCAGAAAATCCATATTACAGTTAGATAAATTCCATACTGACTGACAACTACACGATACTTAATTACATACTATACATTACATACTATGTTAATTACACGATACTAAACGCTACTCAATTACATCACAAGATATTAATTACATACTACAAGTTCCATACTACATTTACATAAATTCCAAACTACAGAAAAATTACATACTAGTACATTTTTATATACTCACTAACAACTACACGATACTTTCGTCAAAATTTCCCAAATAAAGACTACTACTACGAAAACATATTCAACAAATGGAACAAGGTTTTTCTAACAAATTTTACATATCCCAGGTTGTCACAATAAGGCCAATATGTTCATATAAGTATTCCATACTATAACTACTTATTAATTACATATTGTTTAACACACCGCATAAAATCCATACTACAGTTAGATAAATTTCATACTGACTAACAACTACAACGATACTTAATTACATACTATACATCACATACTATGTTAATTACACGATACTCAATTACATCACAGGATATTAATTACATACTACAAATTCCATACTAGAAAATCCATACTACAGTTAGATTAATTCCGTATTGACCAGTTCTCAGTAATATTCATTATCTAGCGACCAAGTATATAATTTTGTCAAATAACAGGGCACCTAATATACGACGAAATCTAGTACATGACGGATATAATACATACTATTTACAATGTCATTCTAGTTCAGAAAAATTATTCATAGTTACATTCAACCCGGCATGTCAATTGCGAATTACATCACCGGCAAAGCATCGCCTCTGAAGGCCATCAACAATTAAATGAAAAAAAAATGAATAACAATATACTTACAGAGGGGGAGGCAAGTTCTTCATATTCAATTGTTGGTGATGAAAGAGGGGTTGTGTTCTGTTTCCGGCTAGTAATAATTTGAAACTTGACTGCTACAGTAGTATATATATATGGAGAATTCCAAACTGGAAACGTTGTGTGGAGAATCATAGAAACACAAGATCCCTTTAATTGCGTGATTCTCTCAAGGATTGTATGGAATTACAAGCTGCAAATACGGGCAAAACCACACCCGTCTCAAATCATCAAATCGCTGAAAACCCTAGCCAGAAAATCGAATATTCCCCGATCGCATGCTTCGGTTTTCTAAGAAAACCATATCGTCTTGATTTTTCCAGTTCTCCCGTATCTACAATGGTTCGGATTTTGATTTTGTAGGATTTCAATTATGTAGTCTTGATTTTCTGAAATTTTGGTAAGCAGTATGAAATGGGTTTTCTGAAATTTTGGTAAGCAGTATGAAATGGGTTGACGGATTTTGTGTCGTTCGAAATCACTCTTTGCTTGATTTGGGGGAGGTAATGAATAATGACGTGTGTTGGAATTATATTTGGACGGATTTAATGTTAATTCGGGGGTATCTCTGTCCAAATTTTGGTTCTAATGAGTAAGTGGGAAATAATAATATTGAGTGGATTATTTGGGGTAGTTTCTTTTGCTATTTACCTAGTTGGGAATTCTCCCATTTTACCTTTTATTTGAATTTATTATTTGGATTCTAAGTTTATATGAGCATATGTCAATTACAAATTAATTTCTTGTCAAAAGATAAGACTTTGATGGAGTGTCGATATCTTGAGATGAGATTTACCTTTTATTTGAATTTATTATTTGGATTCTAAGTTTATATGAGCATGATAGGTTTATTTTCTTTGATTCAGTTATATCTACTCCTGCTAATATTACTGTGAGCATCAACTCTATTCATATGCTAAATGGCACAAACTTCAAGTCATGGCAAGAGAATCTTTTAATAGTTCTCGTAGTCATGGATCTCGACTTTGCGATAAGGGCTGATTCCCCACCACCTCTTACGGATAAAAGTACTATGGATGAAAAGAGGGATATGGAAAGGTGGGAGAAATCGAATCGCATGTGTATGATGATCATGAAGAAAGCCATTTCAGAAGCTTTTAGGGGCACTATGTCTGAGAAAATCAATACAGCTAAAGAATTCCTTGTGGATATTAAGAAAAGGTTCGTTAAGAACGAAAAGGCTGAAATTGGTACGCTATTGACAAACCTAATCTCAATGAGGTATGGAAGTAAAGGCAATATTAGGGAATACATTATGTAAATGTCTCATATTGTTTCAAAATTGAGAGCACTTAAGCTTGAACTTTCTGAGGACTTGCTAATGCATTTGATTTTAATATCTCTTTCGGGACATTTCAATCAGTTTAAGGTGAGCTATAATTGTCAAAAAGAGACTTGGTCTCTGAATGAGCTCATCTCACACTGTGTCCAAGAAGAGGAAAGGTTGAAACAAGACAAGACTGAAAGTGCTAATTTTGCCTCAACTTCCAAATTTAAGGGTAAGAGATTAAAGCGAAAGAATGATAAGAAAGCTGAACACACAACACCACAAAAAAAACAACAAAAGGCACTTAGTGCAAAAGACAGTACCGGTTCTGGTACTGGTAAGGGTTGTTTCTTCTGCGGAGGTGAAGGACATAGGAAGAAAGAGTGTACCAACTATCACACTTGGCGTGCTAAGAAAGGTATGCTTCTTCATTTGGTTTGTTCTAAGGTTAATTTTAACTTCGGTTCCTAGACACACATGGTGGACAGATTCCGGTACAACAACTCACATCAGTGTCTCTATGCAGGATTACCTCCATTGTCGAAAGCCAAATGATGGTGAAAGATACATCTATGTGGGCGATGGCAAGACAGTTGAAGTTGAAGTAATATGAGAATTTAGATTATTATTAAAGACTGGATATTATTTGGATCTTGATTAGACATTTGTTGTTCCGTCATTTAGACAAAATCTGATTTCTATTTCTATTTTGAACAAATTTGATTATTCTTGTTCATTTGGAAGTAGAAAATTTAGTATGTCTCATGATTCAAAATTGGTTGGTTCTGGTTCTTTATCAAGTTATGATAATCTATATTCACCATATAAATCATTTCGGGAGACAGCGTTTCTTAATGGAGACATTGATGAGACGATTTATATGGTGCAACCTGAAAACTTTGTTTCGGGAGATTCAAAGAATATGTTTTGCAAACTTAAGAAATCCATCTATGGGCTCAAGCAGGCATCTAGACAATGGTATTTCAAGTTTCATCAAGTGATCATCTCGTTTGGTTTTGAGATGAATTAGGCCGATGATTGTGTATACCATAAGTTCTGTGGGAGCAAATACATATTTCTGGTTTATATGTCGATGACATTTTGCTTGCCAGCAATGATATAGGCTTATTGCACGACACCAAGAGATTTCTAAGTAAGAATTTCGAGATGAAAGATCTTGGTGACGCCTCTTTTGTGTTAGGTATAGAAATACACCGAGATCGTTCTCGGGGTACTTTGGGATTATCACAAAAGAGCTATATTGCAAATGTTCTTAAAAGGTATGGCATGCTGGACTGTAAACCAGGAGATAACCCTGTGGCTAAGGGAGACAAGTTTAGTCTCAAAACAGTGCACTAAGAATAAATTAGAGGAAAAAGAAATGCAGAAGATTCCTTATGCTTCGGCAGTAGGGAGTCTAATGTATGCTCAAGTATGTACGCGTCTGGATATTGCGTTCATAGTTGGGATGCTGGGTAGATATTTGAGCAAGTCAGGACTAGACCATTGGAAGGCAGCCAAACGGGTCATGAGGTACTTGCTAAAAACAAAAGGTTACATGCTCACATATCGAAGGTCAAGTCGGATTGAGATCGCAGGATATACTGACTCCGATTATGCTGGATGCCAAGATAGTATAAAATCTAAGTCAGGCTATATATTCTTGCTTGCTGGAGGAGTGCTAAACAACCTATTATATTATAGCCTTCTCTACCATGACAGCAAAATTTATATCATGTTATGAGTCATCTAACCACGGAGTATGGCTACGAAACTTTGTCACAGGGCTGCGTATAGTGGATGGCATTGAAAAGACACTTAAGTTATTTTGTAACAATAAATCGACAGTCTTGTATTCCAATAACGATAGAAGCTCGACGAAGTCTAGGCATATAGACATCAAGTTTCTAGTTGTTAAAGAAAGAATTCAAAGTGAACAGTTGTCTATTGAACATATCGGTACAAACTCCATGATTGCGATTCCGCTTACAAAGGGATTGCCACCCAAAATGTTTCATGAGCATACTGCTAGTATGGGTGTCAAATCTCTTGAGGAAATTTAATTTCGGTGGGAGTTTTGTGATTATAATGTTCTCTTTTATATACATATTTTTCAGTTATTTCAGTTTAAGGATATTTTAAGTTTATTTTCTGCAGAAATTAAAGTTATTTAGTTGATTCACACTTTGATTTTAGTATATGGTTGATTTCACTAAGGTCTTAAGGTGGACCAGTTGGAAATAAGCATGTTACGATCACAATACATGAAATTTCCATGCTACACATCCACATCATGATCCATGTCATTCGGTTGTATTGACATATGTGACCATTGATGCGTCGAGTTACGATAAATGTAATGAAGGCCGCTTTGATCCTATGTTGATATGGCTGATGGACTGGATTGGATATAAATACATTTTGGTTATGACAACAAAGTTGAGCTCGTACGGTTATATTCTTACAATGTATAATTATAAGGTTACACATATAGCCCAAGTGGGAGATTGTTGGATCCTTAATCCAACATTGGGCTTATATGTGAAATAATTATATATTGTGTGGACTGTCAAATAAGGAAGCCTAATTAAAAGTGATCAAATAAAGTTTAAGGTATTGGGCTTAATGTATTTTAGTAGGGTGTGGGCCTTTAATGTGTAAATACTCAGTGGGCTATCTATTTTGATGATGGGCTAAAATAGGTAAACCCTAATAACTCAAGTATATAAGGGTTATGGTCCCTAGGTCATACGTATCATCAAGATAATCATATTATCAATCTATTCTGCATCCCATCGTCAGAAGAGATATATAGAGAAAGTTTAAGGATTCTCTAAAAGGATTGGATACGTATTGCCCTAGAAGATCAAACCCCAAGTTCAATCGCTTATGGATTCAGGTACGCTTCCGTGAATTAACTTGTGATTCTTAATAATTCAATATGATGGCTCCTCGGTTATAGCGATGGTTTTCGCTAAGAATATATTTTAACCTAACAGCGCCGTGATAGTCAGGTGGCCGGAAAACTGAAGGGAGAAAGGAACTGTGGCGCAGGCCGGGGTTGCTACAAAGCCGGCAGCATGGTGGCTTGCAGTGGGATCCAGAAATTTAAATTTGGGGATGCAATGTATAACAAATAAATCTATATATATATATATATATATATATATATATATATATATATATATATATATATATATATATATATATATATATATATATATAATCACTTATATGTTATTTTAATTTTTATTATGAGTTTTCTATTTACGTTTTTTTTTTTTTGTTATTTTTCTCATTCTAAGTCCAACAATATCAAGTTAGTCATTATTTCTCAAAATAATTTGATCAATTTATTTAATTAAATTATAAAAAATGCACAATACAATATAATATGATATTATTTTTTATTGGTCATCAACATGTTGTTTATAAAATATTATTTCAACACCTTTTCATTTAAATTGATCTCATAAATTAATGAATTTTGTTATTATCTCTGAAACCGCATAAAACAATATAAGTGCAAACCCAACACTAAGTGGAGTGAACACTATGACGTCAATTACAATAGATTTCGAAAAATATCAACTAATTCCAAAATAAAAAGAAAAAAAGGGAAAGACCGCCTTTGAAAGCAAATTTTGCTAAACGCGGTAATTTTGAAAGTATTTATGTCACATTTAATTTTGATTGAAGTTCAAATTTGAGTTTATTCTATTAAGTATGCGTTTATATTTTACATACTAATCGTTTCAACTCCATTGTAATATTTATATTTAATTTAATACTTATACTATCATTTGCTCATTGTGCGGAGGAAAAAAGTTATCTTCACATGATAGCTGACCTACAATCCATGTTGGATAGTGCAAATAATTAAAAAAAAATATGTAAGAGAAAAAACAGTCACGTAGGATTATTTTTCTTTTTTTAATTATATAGGAATTTACGTAATAGAATTAGGATAAATACTCTAATTAATATTAAAAATAACAAGATCATTTAAATATATCTATCTATCTAATAATTAGAAAAAAAAACATGTAAGATAGAAAAAAAGTCATGTAGAATTATTTTTCTATTTTTAATTATATAGGAATTTACTTAATAAAATTAGGATAAATACCCTAATTAATATTAAAAATAACAAGATCATTTAAATCTATCTATCTATCTATCTAATCACTTTTATGTTATTTTGGTTTTTATTGTGAGGTTTTTGTTATTTTATTTTACGCTTTTGTTTTAATTGTGAGTCCAATAATATTAAATTTGTCACTTTTTCTCAAAAGTAATTTGACCACTTTTTTAATTAGATTATATAAAAATTACAACATAATTTAGTATTTATTTTATTATCTATCAAGGTTTTATCTATCAAATATTATTATGATTCAATGCCTTTTTATTTGAATTGATCTCATAAATAATATTTAATATTAATGATGATTTAGTTATTTTTTAATTATGTAGGAATTTTCTTAACATAATTAGAAAGGATACCCTAATTAATATTTAATAAAATTAATAAGATCATTTGAAATATATATATATATATATATATATATATATATAGATTAGGTTCATGTGAGAACCAATTCCCTAGGTCTTTCCCTTTTTTTTTTAATTTTGCATCATTTAAATTAGCATCACATATAATGTAAAATAGCGGTTCCTAAAGTTCCCACCTAGGGAATTGGTTCTCACATGAACCTAATCCTATATATATAATTACTTATTTAAATATTTTAATACACTCAAGCTAATTATTTTTATTTTAAATAAAATAAAATAAAAAATTATCGTGCAACACACGTACACAATACTAGTTTTGATAAATCTGCCAAATTTTATAAAAAAATATCACGCGATTTCTTCTCTATTTGAGATTTGATAGGCAAACTGGGTTTAATTTTTTCATTTATCAAACATACATCTACTTTAATTTAGAAACAAGTGTATTGTTTTTGTTTGGATGTCGTGTTTATCTACGAATATGGTTGGAATTATATTTCGGATTTATGATGATTGGTATCTTTATGCTTATTAATCATTTGGTGTATATCTAACTAGGTACTTATAAGAAGACACTCAGATGGAATGCTAAACTTTGGGCTTGGAACACTTCTAAGAGACACTAGATGGAATGCTAAACTTTAGGGGTGTTTTTCGTAATTCACCAACAAATCAGTATATCTTTTTGACCTTTGTTGAGCTACTTTAACTTGAGTAACATAAAATAATGTATTTCTAGATATTGCGTATGTTAAGTCTAAGAAATGAAACTACTTATTCTATATTGTAGTGCCATATTTCAAGATATCAAACTATTTAATATAGCGTATATGTTAGTCTAAAAAATGAATATTATTTGAATTTGAAATGATTTATGGAAAAATTCCCAACTAGTCCAAAAGAGCCAAAAATATTCCCTATTAGTCCTACCAAATATAAACTTCCCTAAAAATCCTAAGCTACCTACTGTGTACAATATTACCCTTTGTGATTGATAACCGTATGCCTCGCCAGTAAAATTGAATATTATCTCAAAATCTTTCTCTATCTTCTCAATTACCCTTCATTAAAGCAATTTAAAAATTTCTGGTTTCTCCCTCTCGAACAAACCCTTGCATTCGAAACTGAAAAGTTAATTCCAAACTCATTTTCGTGAACCCTCCTGCAAAATCGAATCACTCAAACTCCGTAACTTGAGAAAGGAAGGGTGAATCACATAATCTTCAAGAATTTAACTCATATACCGAATGAAATCCCCCAAGCAGTGGAAATTGAAATTGTGGAGGAGATTTCAAAACTGAACCGAGGCAATATTCGGTCCCAGTGAAATCCCCTCCTCTACGGAAATTGATACTACAAATCCTCCTATAAATAATTTCTGGTGATTTATCGAGGATGGCAAAGAAGCATATGCGGAATAAGTAAGTTTTGAAAATCTTGCGTATTACTAGTGTTTTTTTCCTTTTTCTTGCAATTAGTTTGTAATTTTTTTCTATTGAATTTGGTTCGTGCGTGTGTGTATCTAATCAATCCCAAACATTGTGCTGTGAATAGTGCGTGTTCTATTAAATGTGAAATTATTCAACGATTTTTGTGGTTTGTATTCATTTGAATAGTATGTTTCAATTTGTGTTTATGTAGTTGTCTTCGTCGATGTAGATTGTATAAGTAGTTTGCATAATAACATACTACTCTGTCATTTCGTAATTATGAACTACTAAGTTATTTGGAAATCCATGTTATGTATTTTGCAATTGAATAATTAGTTTGGAATATGTACCTGAGGTAGTCTGTTAAAGAGTAAGTAGTTCAAAATTTGTAGTTTAGATTTGTAGCTTGCATAAATAGCATTTATCTTTGCCGTCGTTAAGGTCAATTGGATTAAAAATCTCATTTCTTCATTGCAGACCGTGTCTTTTTAAAATGCCAACTTGAATTATTAGTTGGATAATTACCTTGCTATACTTAGGTGATGTAGTTTGAACAATAGTTGTGATAAGTAATTTGTTTAATTACAAACTCCTCTGTCATTTCGTAATTATAAAATACTCAAGTTGGTTGCAAATGTATGTTTTCAATTTTGGAATTGAATACGTAGTTGGCAATGCTTGGTTAATATAGTTTGGAATTCCATGGGTAGTTTGGAATATTTAGTTTACAATTATGGCCTCATATAAATAACATTTTTTATTGTCCTCGCAGATGTTTTTTCGATTGACGTTATCAGTTCATAATTACAAACTTCTAGTTTGGAATTTGTCTGTTTTGGTTTTGTTAGACTAATTATAAACTACATAATAGTGTAGTTTGGGATCAGTTAGTCAGGCTTGTATTCGACTAATTATAAACTACCAAGCACATTAGTTTTGGATCTTCTTGTTGGAATGTATTCAAGTAATTCAAAACTAGAAATTACAGTAGTTTGGAATCTGTTTGTGAAGGGTTGTGTTATGCGAATTATAAACTACATTACTAAGTAGGTTGGAATCTGTTTTTTAGGGCTGGGTTCGACTAATAAAGCCACATTTTGTGGGGTAAATGCAAGAATAGAGCTGCAATATTTAACTGACTTATTTATGAATGATTTTGCTCTATTTTCAAAATAACATTGCAAAACTGTGTAGCTACGTATTCGTAAATTATATAGATTGTCTTATAAAATTCAGAACAAGCTTGAAAAGTTACAATCTGTTCTTGAGAAATACAAAACTACTTGAAATAAAAATTCCAAACTACTCATGTAAAATGCAAAACTACTCCAATCAATATAATGTGAAAATTCGTGATGTGCCAACTACTTTTGAAATTATATAAGTAGTAATCTTTCTCCTATGTTTTCAAACTACATGTGAAATACTTGAAACTACTTTGAAAAATTCAGAAATGTGCACGTGAAAATTTCAAATCTATTCTCGATAAATTCGAAACTACTCTGTTGTATTTTATATAAATTCATTTTCTGTAGGTTGTGGCATGTGAACTCCAGCCGACAACACAAGAACTGACTTCTTACGAACGACTGAAGAATTGGAAGGCAGGCAAGAAAGTCCGAGAAGGAGCGAGGGCTGGAAATCCTATTCAAAAGTCAAATGAGGGAGAGTGTGGTGTAGGCACTGACGATGTCGATCAAGAGAAAGAATGCAGAGGTCTCGATGGAGAGGTTGGCGCCGCACAGAGTTCTCACGAACGACAGAGGAATAGGAAGGTAGGCACGAAGGTACGAGGAGTGAGGAATGCTGGGAACTGAATATGTTCGCAAATTAAAGACTACTTATGAAACATTCAAAACCACTCTATGCATTTTTAAAAAGTAGTCTCTAAAATTTGAAATCGTAGGGGCTCGTAGCTTGGTATTATTTTATGCATTAAAATGATGGTATATCGAGGGAATTCTTGGATTACGTGCAGATTGATGTAAAGGTTGTAGGTGAATTAATTTCAAAACAATATATTACGTTGCAGCCTGATTCAATTTACAATTTTATCCTCTTGTCGTTCAAAAGCTTTGGGTTTTTTTTTCTTTTGAATTATCTTTTATCTTTAGGACCATTTGTGAAACTTCATAATTACCTGAACACTACGCTGTCAAAATTAAAAACTACTTAATTCAGATTGCGAACTCTGCCGACATTATAAAATGATATGAAATAATTATGAACTACATTTGTCAACTCTGCCAACTCTATAAAATGTAATTACGAACTACGCTATTAAAAATTACAAACTACTTAATTTGGATTGTGAACTCTGCCGACATTATAAAATGATATGAAATAATTACTAACTACATTTGTCAACTTTGGCAACTTTATAAAATGTAATTACAAACTACGCTATTAAAAATTACAAAATACCATCATACATTAAGATGAGAAGAATTATCAACTCTGCCAACTCTATAAAATATAATTACGAATTACGTTGTTAAAAATTACAAACTACTTAATTCAGATTGCGAACTCTGCCTACATTATAAAATGAGATGAATATAATTACGAACTACCTATGTCAACTCTGCAAACTAATTGAAATGTAAATACGAATTACTCTATTAATTAATTATAAACTACCATTATAAAATGAGATGAATAGAATTATCAATTAAAATTAAAAGTTACGAACTACACTCTTAGAAATTACAAACTAGTACTACATGTAAAATATGAAGTGTTCACTTAAATGGTTTGGTGCAACTTTTTTTGTCCGGGCTCTCAGAAAAAGGTCATCGAAAGAGAATCCGGGCTCCGTGTCAACTACGAGCATCTCGCCGGCATAATTACATAGAATAATAATACCTCCGTAGTCAGTCAAATCTACATCAAATATATAAAAAATATTAGATTATTATAAGCTACATTATAAATTAAATAGCAAAAACTACTTAAAGCAGGACGAAAGATGAAACAGGTGCTTCAAATTTTGTTGAAAGTTAATTACTAACTAATTTCAAAAAATTAGCAACTACACTAACCAATATACCATTATTCTAAACTACTACAGATTAGGACTGTGTTAACTAGTTATAAACAATTTATAGAGTAGTTGGGAATTTGTCTGTTTGGATTTTATTGGACTAATTACAAACTACATAATAGTGTAGTTTGGAATCTTTTAGTCAGGCTTGTATTCGACTAGTTATAAACTACCAAACAGAGTAGTTTGGGATCTTTTTGTCAGGACTGTATTCAGGTAATTCGAAACTAGAAAGTAGAGTAGTTTGGAATCTAAATCATTTCTTATTTTCAATACATATCGAATTCTGTGTTCGAGTGATTCGAGACTCTCTATTCGAGTAGTTTATAATCTGTTTGTATTCAGAATATCTGCTACAATTTGAAACAATTCGAAAACGTACCGCTTCGGTTCAAAACAATTTGAAACAAATTATGAAAAATATATTTTTCAAACTATCTGTTGCAATTCGAAAGCAGCAAAAATAATTTCTGAAAATTGAAGAGGTGAACTGATTTTCACAAAAAAGATTTTGTCAGAATTATACGCTGCAATTAAAAAAAGATTCGAAACTTGAAATATACTGCTGCAATGCAAATAAATATCAAAATTCGACACTATCTTTCGAAACTTGGAATAAAATATTCGGAAAGTTCTGCTGCAATTGAAAAAAAAAATTCATGATTCTGCTTCAATTCAAAAAATTCAGAAAACTATATTTTGCAATTCGAAACTTGCGACAAAATACTATGAAACTATAAAAGGAGAAGAACAAAAGTTTTCCGAAATATTTTTGTCAGAAGATTAGATGACATACCATAAGTGTCTATTTGCAAACAACGACAATTAGAATTGTATGTTATCAATTGTGTATGATGGCGGGAATACAAAAGTCGATTGATATTTGGTAGTTTAAAATCTCATCCAGAGAACCATAGCTTATTTGCGATTGACGTGGAGTGAAAGTTGATTGCGATTGACGTGGGCGGAGTAAATTGATTGTGTGAATTATGCTTTATCACCATGCAGATTTTTCAATCTGGTTTTCTTTCCATCGGGGAGGGTTTTTTGTCTGTTCAGTTTTTTTGGGGCAGAATTGTCCATATACTACTTAGTAAGGATTATATGGTAGAATAAAAAGATTCGTAGGATATTATGAGAATTTGGTTCTCTGATGTATAACTAAATGGGAATTTTCCCATGATTTATTAAGTTGACACCAAAAATAATTAATAGTGGAGTCAACTTCGTGTTATATCTAGAAAGACAAATTTCACGGGCTCATTATATAGCACAACTTTTCATTTTAGATTCCATATTACATAAATAACTTAAAGTCATATCATTGAATTATTGACCAATATAATTTTTGTTATCTCTTTTCATAAAAATATTTAAGAAATAATTAATCAATAATACCGATATATAGTGATCACGTATTCAATATGTGTTTGTGTGTGTGAAACAATAAGCGTATAACTCATTGTTGCTACCAAAATAAAATCAAAATGTTGACTCTATATCATTTATTATATAGCTAGTTTAAGTCATATCCATAAATTAGTGCCAGTAAACTTCACCATCTTCATATCACATAATTCCAAGGTAGTCATCAAATATAACCCTTTTAATTAATACACACACAATTAGTCATGAACAAGCTAATTTAATCAAAACTGATCATACCGAAAGAACATGCTAAACATACATACACATATATGTATGTATCACTTATATAATAAATGAAAAGCTTCCTATCCTACATGTCTAATTAGGAAGTTTCGGAATGACGTGTAATTTTCTGATGATTCAGATTAGCGGTGTAATCGAGTCGAGCCAATTCGAATATTGTCAAGCTCGAGTTCGACTATGAACCTCGAAGCTCGAGCTCGACTATGAACCTCGAAGCTCGAGCTCGACTCGTTTGAAAACTCAGCATGCTCAAACTTG
This sequence comes from Phtheirospermum japonicum, assembly GCA_014905375.1. Lineage (NCBI taxonomy): Eukaryota > Viridiplantae > Streptophyta > Magnoliopsida > Lamiales > Orobanchaceae > Phtheirospermum > Phtheirospermum japonicum. The sequence goes on from BMAC01001373.1 coordinate 39,085, forward strand.
GCTCGGCTCAACTCAAGTTACATAATATTAATAAAAAAACCTAACATACTTAATATTAATTTTTTTATTATATATTTAGGGTATATATGTAAATAAGTAAACATAATAAGGATAAAATGGTAAATCTATCAAAAGTTCGATTAGGCTCGCGAGCCCATCGAGTCGAGTATCACTGAACTCGAGTTCGAGCTCGGTTAACCTTGAGTCGACTTCAAACTTTTTCCGAGTCGGGCACGAGTAGCTCACGATCCGGCTCGACTCACTTACACCCCTAGTTCGGATGCTTACTTGGCACATGTAATTTTCTGGTGGTTCATATGCTTACTTGGCAAATTTTGGAGGTTTGGAGACTTAGTAAATATAAGAATTCTAATATCTACCTAATTTATTGTATTTCAATTTTTTAGCCTAACTTAATCTTTTCCTTAGAAAAAAAATCCATATTACTTATCTTAATTCAAAGATTACTTATAAGATAATGTTAATTATAAAAAAAAACTAATTATTTATTAATAATCTAAATAATGTATTTAGAATAAAAGTTAAAAAATTTTATTTTTAGAAATTAAAAATATATAATATAATTAAAGTACGAGTTACTTGCAATAATTTGAGTATGATACTAATTTTATTAACGAATTAAGTTTAAATATAAAAATATAAACTTACATAGTAATAATTAATAAATATTAATTAGACACCAGTACAATACGATACGGGTGAAAATATTAAATATTTTGAATTTCTCTATGTAACTAAGAATTATTATAGAGTTTAATTAAAATATTAAATATTAAATAATAATTAATTAATAGAAATTAGACACGGGTTGAGCGTGTAACATATTTTGAATTTACTTAAGTAGTAAATATGAAATGATTAACAAATTTAATCTCAACATAATATAAAAGATTATTTAACAATACAAGATAATAGTTAATAAATAGTACTAGCCATCTGTATAAAATACGATATCTTTTGAATTTTTCTTATTTTAAGATTTAAAAAAAATATAATGATCAAAATTATTTTTAATATTTATCCTTTGATAAATTTTGTGTAAAATACCGATGTTAAACTAATATATATATATATATATATATATATATATATATCCCCTTTATATTAATTCAAAATTCTCATATCCTATATGTCTGTTTGCCACACTTTGTTAGTTTCGGAAAAAATTATGATGCTTCGGTGTATCCGAACCTAATATATAACTAATTTAATATTTTCATTTTATTATATGTTACCTAATTCAGTATCTTACTTTTGTTCTACTAATATAAAAATATAAATAACTTATATTTAATTAAAAGAATCTATATAAGTTGAACTAATTAGTATTTATAATAAAAATTAAAATAATTTTATTTGTAGAATTTCAAATATTCTATTTAAGAAAAAATACGAGTTATATAATATTATTACAAAAGGAAAGTAAATATAAAAATTTAAATTTAAATTTCCTTATCTAATCATAATATAATCCATTGAGAGTAAAATTAAAAACCTATATAAAAGACTATTGTTACGGCAAAAAAAGAAAAAAAAATACAAAGAGAAACAAAAATAAAATAAAATGAATAATAATAAATTATTACACCTAGGAAAGTAATACTAAATATATTCTAAATCTCCTTATCTAATCCCAATATAATGCATTGATTTATATATTATATATCTACATGGAGAAGTTAATATCTGACGCAGAAAGAAAAAAGAAACAAAAAATAATAATAAAATAATATTACATACACTACAAGTTATATATACGGCATTTTTTAATAGAATTACCAGAGAAACAAAAATAAAATAAAATGAATAATAATAAATTATTACACATAGGAAAGTAAATATTAAATATATTCAAATCTCATTATCTAATCTCAATATAATGCGTTGATAAATATATTATATATCTACATGGATAAATTAATATCTGATGCAGAAAAAAAAATTACATACATTACAAGTTATATATGCGACGTTTTTTAATAGAATTATCAGAGAAACAAAAAAAAAAAGAACAATAATAATAATAATAAATTATTACACTTAAGAAAGTAAATATTAAATATATTCTAATTCTCCTTATCTAATCCCAATATAATGCATTGATAAATATATTATATGTCTACATGGACAAATTAGAATCTGATGTAGAAAAGAAAAAGGAAATGAAAAATAATAATAAAAGAATATTAGATATTAGATATACGAAGTTTTTTAATAGAATTATTAGTACCTTATAAATTTTAAATTTTTATATCACATATTCACATGTGACACGCGAGTATTATATATTTTACATCTTTACAAACTGAATTTTTTACGGGTTTCCTTTCAAATTTAGGGTATTTTTCTTTACACCTATATATTAATTCAAAATCCTCATATCCTATGTGTCTGCTTGCCATGCTTTGTTAGCTTCGAAAAAATCATGGTGCTTCGGTGTATTCAAACCTAATATATACCTAATTTAATATTTTTCTTTTATTATGTGTTACCTAATTCAGTATTTTACTTTTATTCAACTAATATAAAAATATAAATAAGTTATATTTAATTAAGAAAATCTATATAAGTTGAACTAATTAATATTTATAATAAATGATAAATTAATTTTATTCGTAGAATTTCAAATATTCTATTTAAGAAAAAATACGAGTTATATAAAATTATGACAAAAGGGAAATAAATATAAAAATTTAAATTTAAATTTCCTTATCTAATCATAATATAATTCATTGAGAGTAATATTAAAAATATATATAAAAAACTATTGTTACTCCAAAAAATAAAAATAAAATAAAATGAATAATAATAAATTATTACATCTAGGAAAGTAAATATTAAATATATTCTAAATCTTCTTATCTAATCCCATTATAATGTATTGATAAATATATTATATATCTACATGGACAAACACTACTACAAAAAATACCATTGGAACGAGGGTATAGGCATCGGTTGTAGTAAACAACCGATGCCTAATGTCGCACGAGGTCTTTTTTATAATTAAAAAAAGTTATAGGCATCGGTTGTTAAGCAGAAATGGATGCCTATGATCGAGCGGATTTTTTTTTAATAAATAGAATTTATATGCATCGATTTTACCAAACAACCGATGCCTATAATAGTGCGGGAAAACTTATTTGCATCGGTTGTTCAGATACGACCGAAGCCTATAATAATTAAGAAAAGTCAGATTTTCATTAAAATAAATAGGCATCTGTTAGTCAACACAACCGATGCCTATAATTAGATATGAGCATCGGTTGTTGATTTAGAACCAATGCATATGTTAAATTAGAAGGTGTGAACCTATTCAAGCTATATTTTTGCTAAACATCGCCTCTAAAAAAAACGAACCCCAGCAACTATGTCTTCAGTTTCCAATGAAAATAAGAAAAAATCGATCACCCGGCGAGATGTGAAAACACTACTGGTTTCGGATCGAAGAAAAGAGAAAATCGTCTTCCCTAATGACAGTAAGAAACCTCTCTTTTTTTTGTGATCTGAAACGAGTTGGTTGTATTTTTTGGGTTTCGCTTGCTTCTTTCTCAAATCTGAACGTTGTTGCTGCTAATCCGGTATTTCTTGTCAGGTACAATGAACACGCTCGATTCCAGCTCCGTAAAAAGTAGTTCTTCAACCAAAGCGAACTCCATGCAAGATTTGGAAAAAATATCTCTCTCCTTAGAGAATCTGGGCTCCCTTTCTCCCGCTATGACATTTACCTTTCAATTTTTATGTACGAGTTTGGTTTTATTTTTTGGGGTTCTTATTCAAATCTTCACTTTGTTGTTGCTAATCTTGTTATCGGTTCAGAGTTTGCTTGGAGGTAATTTGCTAATCTTGAAATTTACCCGCGTTTCAACATTCCCTAGTAAGTCTTTTCCGTGTGTTATTATTGGTTTTTCCCGCTTGGCATTTGTAATTGGTCGCTTGCCCTGTAAATATTGCTGCCGTTTTTGGTTGCAGAAATATATGTGTTGACTAGCAATTATATAAAAGTGGGCCTCAGCATCGAAGTGGACGGAAATCCATGGAAGGTTATAGGTATTTTCTCTTAACTTTGCCCGATTGCTGCTTTTGTTGTGTGTATTTATATGTTTTCTTCTTGAATTTGACGGTTATTGAGGAGTTTTTGAAATGATATGGTTGAGATACATTGTGTGTGTGTGTGTGTGCATGTGTTTCCCAGCGTGTGTGTCTTGGGATGTCTTATGGATATTCTCTTTGCATTTATTTGTTTATTTAAAAGGGAAAAAAAAAAGGATTGACTTGTTATGGGCATTGTTTAGAGTTCCTCCATGTGAAACTTGTTGGGGAAAATGTTGTATCTCCAACAAAACCTGGAAAAGGGGCAACATTTGTAAGAACCATGTTGCGAAATTACGTGACTGGAAATCAAGTTTATAAAACTTTCCGAGCTGGAAGTAAGGTAATTGCACTATAGGTCCTGGATTTTGAAGTGTTTATATATATATATATACACACACACACACTATATGAAAACTAGAATTTAGAGACGGATTTTTCTGTTGCTAATAAATTATTTTCGTTGCTAAATTCAGATAGCAACGGATTAGCAACGGACCAAATCCGTTGCTATAATGCTCGTCGCTAAATATTAAAGACGGATTTAGCCCTGTTGCTAAAATTAGAGACGGATTAGAAACGGAAATATCTGTAGCTATTTAACAACAGAATAAATCCGTTGCTAAATAGCGATAAATATTTCTGTCTCTAATTCAGTTATTTAGCAACAGAATGAATCCGTTGCTAAATAGAGACAGAAATATCTGTCTCTAATTCGATGCTATTTAGCAACAGACTGAATCCGTCGATAAATAGCGACACCATTTTTTGCAACGGAAATGATCATCCGTTGCTAATTCTAATGTGTAAAAAAAAATAGTTTTAATATATTTTGTTCTTATTTTTTATTTTGTTCTTCTTGTAATCAAATATTTAAAAAATAAACCAAATAAGTTAAAAAATACCCCAAATTAACTCAATCCAAAATACAAAATGACTAACAGAATAATAATGTCAAACGAAAAGTTACAACATATTCAAAATACAAAATGACAAACAAAGTAATGTCAAACGAAAAATCACAACACCTAGAATGCCAAAAGATAAAATATAAATATCCGAAATGTCAAAAGACAACATCCAAAATGCAAAACAACAAGTGAAATCATGAAATATCATGGTTGCAAAGGTGGTCCACCTTGTCGGCGAAAAAGCTCCATCATTTCCGCCACTTGTGTCTGCATCTCCGTACGAGCAGCACGCTCCACCTCTAAAGCTTAGCAATGTAGGACTATTTACATACTGCTCACCCAATATACCTGCAGCAGAATCGAAATAATTAACGCAAGCAAAAGTATTTCAATTCAAAGCTGTAATTTCTAACTGTGATATATTTTCAATTACAGAATGCGTTGTCACCTGAGGTATAGGGGAAGGAGGAGCTGCATCAATGGAAGATTGTGATCTAGCTTTATTAGCTAACTTGCATAAAGCCACTGAACTTTCCCTTTGGTGCTTTGAGTTAGTGGATTCCAAAAATTCCAAAAGCAAACCGAGTCCTGCAAGAATATGAGTGTGTGAAGCACAAAAATTGCAATATTGCACACGTTGGAGAAAGTCTCAGCACAAGTCAATGCTTCATCGACAAAATTTGGCGAAATGGCATACCATTTTTATCAATAAAGATGGTTCTTTGGTCATCTGGGGAACAAAGATGAGCAAGAGCCAGCAGGGCCACGCGTCTTTGAACATTTTTTTCTTCCGCACGCATCATGTACAATAAGTGGCTCAATACCTGCCCGGTGGAAATACAAACCCAAGTTAAAGATCCGTAAAAGCAATCCAATGGTAGTTAAATGTTTCAAATCCTAACTATCTTCAACTTCTTGAAACTCAATTCTGTTAAATTAAATATATCAAACAAATTATAGCATTATACAAAACAATATTACTGTATACTACAAACAAGTAAAGCAGCTCACCCGTCCATGAATCTTCTCTTCGAGTCTCTTTAGTGTCTTGGCTACCCACATTATTTTCAAATAAATCCTAATGCACAACATACCCACGGTTGGAAGCCGTGCCAAAAGCTGGACAAGAACGGCTGCAACTTCAGAAAAATCATAAGATCTCTCTCCAATGTCGTCACATATGGCCAGTTTAACAGTAGCTGACTAATCATTGATCCTCACCGGGATTATGCCAGGAGAATCTAGCAATTCTAGGTCTTTCCCAAAACGAACCCACCTTTTATAGCCATAAAGCAACATTGGTATTTACAAAAATTAAAAAAAAAATAAAAAAAAAATAAAAAATAAAGAGAGGGAGGGAGGGAGAAGAAGTTAAATTTAGCTTGCAATTATATCTAACTTTTTTTTATGGTTTATGGAGAATATTCTATATAGCCTAATCCTGAGATTTACAATATAGAACACGTACTTAAGCTCTCTCGTAACACCTGTTCTTGGAGCTGCAGGACACATCCGACGCTTAAGCAACCGGTTTATCAGAGACGATTTACCAACATTAGGATATCCGACTATTCCAGCGCGAACCTGTAAAAAGATCTACAAACCCCTCATACAGTGGTTACACATAATAGAGAGATCGGACCGTATGTGTGTGTGTGTGTGTGTGTGTGAATGCAATTAATACTATTCAAAATTCTTTTCGATTGACAGTACATATCTAATCTACATACATAGAAAAAGGAAAAATAGAAAGATTAAAAAAAAAATGGAATTGAAAATAAGAATAAAAATATTAAGCCAAGTAAAACAAAATAAAAGCAATTGCAAGAAACTCACTGGAAGATGAAGTAATCCTTTAGTTTTGCACTTGATGTTTACACCAACTGAAAATTCCTTGGCTAACCTAGTTAGCTTCAAGGTACCCTGAGAGGTTCCCATATAATAGTGATTTAATTAACAAGTAATATTTTGGCGGTGATGCAGCTAGAAATGTTTAAAAAGGTATCTTAAATACCATTCCAAGCTTCCCATTTGAGAAGACCACTTTTGTCCCTAGCCTGGAATAATAACTAGCCCAAGCATTTCGGTCGGCTGTAGTTATCATGTCATCTCGATTCAGAACAATAATCCTCTTCCTATTTCCCAACCATGAGTCCATCCGTTCATCAAGTGTAAACAGAATTAATCCCACACCATAATAATACACGAAATAGGAAAGCGGCAAGAAAATCAATCTCTGGGAGGTAATCAAATCCATAACGTGAAAAACACGAGAACATTTCTTTCTTTTTTTTCCACCAAGAGCAAAATCAAATCTGTGTTTGTTTGTTTTTTAAATAATAATATATTGGGACGTTTTTTCCTTCGAAAATGCTAAAAAGTCAAATAAGATAAAATAATTTAAAATGAACAGAATCGATCCGAGCTTTAAAGAGTTTGAACTTGACTCGTTTATTATCTAACTCGAGCTTAATTTATTGAATGCATTGGTGGCTAGCGAGCTTAAACGAGCCTAAATGGACTCAGTCAATATTATAAATTAAATCATTCTTCAGTTTTTTACAAAAATAAAATAAAACATTTCTCAAACGTATTACATATATACTAAAACTTTCAAATAAATAGGTTTATTTAAGTGTTTTTACAATAATTTCACTATTGTAGCTTAAAATTATCATAATTTTCTATGCAACCCACAACGGTCATGATCTAACATTGTATGACGCACAATGAGCTATAATAAATAATTCAAAGGATGTTGTAATTTTAACTGATTATCATCTGATAAATAAGTTGAATATTCCACTCAATTATAGAAACAATTATCAAAAAAATCATAAAAAAATAAATAAAATAAATAAAAATGACAGGATTTGGGAAAGTGATGGATGGTACAGTTTTAAACCTCGTATGTGATAGTGGCCCCAGAAGTCGTAGGTTGCCGTAATGTTATTGCAGCAACTGACCCATTAGCTGACATTATACACAAAGCTCTCGACCTCTGTTGTGCAAATACATAAAGCTCTCGGACCCAAGCTACCGATTCAATCGCCACCAGGAACCCACTAAATCGGAAAAGGCCTGTCACTCCAGATCCGAGCTCGATTCGCCCGCCGCCGTCGCCTTGCCGTCCTCTCTTCGCCGACGAGTGCGTGTGGTGAGTGTACTGTGTGAGGTGACAGAAAGTGGCGAGTCCACTAAATCGGAAAAGGCCCGTGGCTCCAGATCCGAGCCCGAATCGCCCGCCGCCATCGCGTTGCCATCCTCTTTTTGTCGGCAAGTGTGTGAGGTGAGTGTATTGTGTGCGGGTGGCAGAAAGTGGCGAGAGAGAGAGAGAATGGGCGGCGGTGCTCAATTTCTCAATTAGGTTCTGAATGCAGATGAGTAGATTCGATCTATTAATTCAGGAAAATAATTAGAGATGGATGTATATTCTCCGTGTCTAAAATAGAGACGGATGCATATTCCGTCTCTAAATTAGAGACGAATGTATATTTTCCGTCTCTAAATTAGAGACAGATGTATATTCCGTCTCTAAATTAGAGACGGATGCATATTCTGTCTCTAAATTTGATAAATAAAAAATGAAAAGTGGGGAAATACTTTAACAACTGATTTATCGGTAGCTAATTAGTGACCGATTATATGTCCGTTGCTAATTAGAGACGGATATTTATTCTGTTGTTAAATTAATTAAAAATAATAATTTAAAACAATAGTGAAAAAATTTGTTGCTATTCTGTCGCTATTAGTGACGGATGATATCTGTCTCTAAATATTTGTCTCTAATTTCCAATTTTCTTGTAGTGATATATATATATATATATATATATATATATATATATATATATATATATATATCTACCTTGTCCAAGTTGGGAGTATTTCGGAGAAACTGAGCAATTGCAACTTGGGATTTTTTCACCAACCCACTGGATATTAAATGTTTTATGACCTTTCCTGGATGTCGATTGAACTGCGCAGATTTAAAACAACAAATAGAGTCCACCAAAAGAGCTCATATAGAAAATAGCTAAATAATATGAGTTCAAACAGTGCAGCTTATAGTTTAGAAACAAAATCGACATATCCACAAACCTCAGAGACGACAGCTTCAATGGTAGATTTATGAGCCTTCAGCTTCTCAAAGTTGCTTGCAGAATCTTCCTTACTTTTGGATTCACCAGATTCTCTGGATGAAACTTCGTCCTCAAAGGATTCCTTGCTCTTATCAGCTTTTCTGATTCACTATGAGACTTCTCCCAAAGCACTAATGCCTTAAGCACATTCACGAGACCCTAAAATATTAACAGGGGTCAAATAAGTTGATTTCAATATGTTATATTGCAGATGAAGTCCTCAAAAGAATAACAACAAGGTGTTGAAAGGACAAAGCCTGAGATATACCTGAAGAGACGATGTTTTAATTTGTCCAGTCTGGATTGTGGTAGCATACTTTGGATCCACATTTAGTGTACCTTGAGAAATCTTGGATAATGTGGCAATCTAAAAAAGAAGAGATCATAGAGTGAGAAGTTTATAGACATAAAATAAAGGGCACATCGTTCTTTTCATGATATGACATACCACTCGCTCGAACAAGTTTGGCGCCTCAAAAAAAAAAAAAGTAGCTTGAACAAACTAGCCAGCAAGCTAGAAGTTGAAGGTAAGTTACAAATATAGGAAGCTTTGAAAAAATTTGTTGCTATTCTGTCGCTATTAGTGGACGGATGATATCTGTCTCTAAATATTTGTCTCTAATTTCCAATTTTCTTGTAGTGATATATATATATATATATATATATATATATATATATATATATATATAT
>BMAC01001373.1:66757-85301 GCA_014905375.1 Phtheirospermum japonicum
GAATTTCATCAGTAATATCTAAAGTTTTTTGTGCAAATAAACCATCAGAACCACCTGGTAAGATATAAAATTGAATATTCAGGAAGTTACACTTCTCTAAATAAAATCCAAACTCATTCGAAAAAAGGATCCAACTGTAAGTCACAATCTGGCTCAATAGATAAAGTTATGACGAAAAACACCCACCAACTTCTCTAAAAGTGAAAAACTAATAAATATATAAAAGAGAATTTCATAAGCAACCACATCAGAGAATAGGAACTCACGCCCTAAACGATTTAAGGGATTACATCATAAATCCAATGAGAGACTAAATTACTTACCAACTGAATTTCGGAGGGATTACATCAGAGAATTTCGTGATTTGAATTGGAATCAACTGGGACGCGATTGATGAAATCGATGGCCGTGGTAGTACCTACAGCAAGTGTCAAAGGTCTGTGAGGGTGGTATTCAACCGGAGAGCCGCCGGACGAGGAATCGCCATTTTTCCCCAAAAGGGAATCGGCGCTCAAAATCGCAGGGGGGTTTTGCTTGTTCGAATTGGGGTTGTGTTTGACATAATTAGATGTGACGGGAGGAAGGTTGAGACCATCGGAGGGTAAGGCTCCATTAATCCGGTTAACCGGCGCCGGAGACGATGAAGTTTCCAATTTTTTTGAAGAAATTGGAAAAAAAACAGGGGGAGCAGGCGAGCGGGGTGATGAAAGGTGGGAGGGTTTTTTTTCGCCGGAGACGATGAAGTTTCCAAATTTCTTGAAGAAATTGGAAAAAAAAAAACGGGGAGCAGGCGAGCGGGGAGATGAAAGGTGGGAGGGTTTTTTTTAGAGGAGCGGGCGAGTGGGAGATGAAAGTAATGAAATTAATATTAATTAATTAAAGATAAATTTTAATCCAGAACATCATTTAGAGAGGCGTTCTTAATAGTACAACATTAAAGAACGTCGTTTTTAAAAGCGTTTTCGATATTTAACATACGAGAACATCGTTTTTAATGACGTTCTGGATATCTAACATACGAGAACGTCTTTTTAACGACGTTCTGGATATCCAGTATACCAGAACGTCTTTTAAAATGACGTTCTCGTATGTGACACTTTTATTACAAAAATGCCACCGCCTGACATTTAAGAACGCCGCCTCCTGAGGCGTTCTAAATCCCTGTTCTTAAATCCTGTTTTTGTACTAGTGAAGTAATACATTTTTAAATCTTTTATTGCTTTTTTTTTTTTTAATTCTACTTTTGACAGATTGAAGAGATTGACATAGTCAAAGAAACCAAGCAATACACTTATAAGGATGGTGCTCAGTATGTTTTCATGGACTTGGTAAGTCATTTGTCCTTCCAGATTCATACTATGGTGTCATTAGAACCTAAGAACACATAAACTTTATACTCCAGAAATTTGTCAAAGTCCATATTGTGAGATTTTTTTCACAATGGGTGACAGTTTAATTATACATATTAAAAATTTATATCTCCTGCAATATATATACTTCAGAGTACCTATGAAGAATACCATCTCAATGCGGCAGATGTTGGATATAAAACAAAGTGGCTGAAAGTAGGCATGGACTGCAATTGAATTTTTGCTACTCAGATTTGGTCCTAGGGAAAGTAAGAAAGTGATGATGTACAGTGACTATTGAGTTGCAGTTGGTGCCATTCGGACCTTCACATGGTCAAAAATGAGTGGGGAATGCCTCAATATCCTATTGTACCTGGTAAACATTCCTTCTTCATTTTTTTGTGTATTTATACGTGTGCTCTAAATATTCATCTGAAAAGTGGATTCACATGCCACGCTATTTATGGAAATCCATTTAAGTCCTGCCAAGTTCTAGGCGTTAGCCATCTTTTTCTTTTTAAATTAGATCCCCCAGTCCTACTAGTCATCAGTTTGTAATTTTGGAAAAAGTTATTATTATTATTATTGTTATTATTATTCAAGAATAATTTATGCAATCATCCCAAATAAATATTTATTTTTTTATGTTTCCCTATCTTTGTTCTCCAGATTTGAAGGACAGATTTCAAGCAAAAATATCGAGATTGGTATCGGTTGTTTGACAAAATCGATGTCCATATCCATGGTTAGGCATCGATTTTGATGAAACAACCGATGCTTATGTCAGTTATTAGCATCAGTTGTTTGACAAAACCGATGTCTATATTTAAACATAAGACATCGGTTGTTCGACCAAAACCGATGCCTAATGTATAGATTAGACATCGATTTTGGTGAAACAACTGATGCCTAGTCAGTTAATAGCATCGGTTGTCTGACAAAACGGATGTTTATATCTATACATTGAACATCGGTTGTTTGACCAAAACCGATGCCTAATGTAGATTAGGCATCGGCTTTGGTCAAACAACTGATGCTTATGTTAGTTATTAGAATCGGTTGTAGAACCGATGCCTAAAGTCCCAGTTTTTAGCATCGGTCTAATAGGCATCGGTTGTACAATTATCAGAGAAACAAAAAAAATAAAATGAATAATAAAAATAAATTATTACACCTAAGAAAGTAAATATTAAATCTATTCTAAATCTCCTTATCTAACCCCAATATAATGAATTGATAAATATATTATATGTTTACATGAACAAATTAAAATCTGACGCAGAAAAGAAAATGAATGAAAAATAATAATAAAAGAATATTAGATACTAGATATACAAAGTTTTTTAATAAAATTATCAGTACGTTATACATTTTAAATTTTTATCACATATTCACATGTGACATGCGAGTATTATATATTTACATTTTTACAAACTGGATTTTTACGGGTTCCTTTCAAATTTAGGGTATTTTGCTTTACAACTAATTTCGTGACTATCGGGTAAAAATATTTGAATATTATTTACTGTGAAAACCAATTTTACTGTAATTAGAATAAATAATGCTCCATTTTATGTGTAATATTTTCAATATTATTTTTTAATATTTTTAATAAATATTATTCTTTTTCAAATCCCAATAATAGGTGTTAAACTAAGTATATTATTATATAAAAGAATTTTTGACAAGCGTCTGTAAACTATGTACCAGAAACAAGCATTGGAAGTGAGCAGGCAAACAAAACATATAATATAGGACTCAATTTAATGAAATAAATACACTTGGACCACTTTATCAAGAACCCGGCCCTAATATTTGTATCCTTTCTCATACAAACTCTGGGCGGCCAAATCACCGCCAGTTCCACCGGTGTATTTCCCGAGGGTGGCCTCCGAATTGGCCTTGCACCTGCCCAAGAACGCCGCCTGAGCTTTCTCCACGTTCTCCTTCTTCCCGGCCCATACCTTGAGCGTGCTCTGCTGCAGGGCCCGCCCGAATGAGAATGACAGCGTCCACGGCTTCAGCACATCCAATTTGTTCATGGCGTTCAGGTTGACCGTAGCCTCTTCCTCGCTCTGACCGCCTGACAAGAACACGACCCCTGGCACAGCTGCCGGCACGGTCCTCCGCAAAGCGGCCACTGTGTATTCGGCAATCACTTCTGGAGCAACCTGTACAGAGTTGAGTTATTGTGAATAACTAATGTGCGCCAATTTGCAGGATATATATGTACCAAGTTGAATTTCAGACGTAGTTGTCCTTATAAAACAAAGGGTAATATTACAATAATTATTTTTGAAGGATTAGCCTAAAAAAAAGTGTAGTTATCTTTCAAAACATTAAATACGTCTATAAAATCAACAACAATGACTCTACGAACCATATAAATTGAAAATGCCACAATAAAATGTATGGTACACACACAAAACTACAAAAACTATCAAAATGTTATCATGTCAAAAGCAGAACTATATTTTCTGTAATTAAGGAAAATTACATGTTAGTCTTATCTCTCATTTTCTGTAATTAAGGAAAATTACATGTTAGTCTTATCTCTCCATCGAATCAAATTGGCCAAAGGCCCAACAACAAAATAAAAAATCCCATCATTACCTTGGGGCTGTCCGAGCCAGGAGTAACCATGTTCGGCTTCAATAGAGTCCCCTCAAGGAGCACATGCTGATCATTAAGCGCCTTATAAACCGCCGCCAGCACCGTCTCGGTCGCTGCAGCGCACCTCTTAATATCATGCCCCCCGTCAGTCAGAATCTCCGGCTCCACAATAGGGACCAGCCCATTCTCCTGACATATGATCGCGTATCGGGCCAGCCCCTGCGCGTTCTGCTGGATGCTCAGCTCGGACGGCTCGGTGGGCCCGATCTTGAGCACGGCCCGCCACTTGGCGAAGCGGGCCCCGGCCTTGTAGTACTGGGCGCAGCGAGCGCCGAGGGAGTCGAGGCCCTGGGTGGTGGTCTCGCCGTGGGTCCCGGCCAGGTCGACGGTGCCCTTGTCGACCTTGATGCCGGGGACCACGTCGTTGTCGAGGAGGACGTCGACGAAGGGCTTGCCGTCGGAGGTCTTCTGGTAGAGGGTCTCCTCGAAGAGGATGACGCCGGAGAGGAAGGAGAGGGCTGAGGGGGAGGTGAAGAGGAGCTCGCGGAGGGCCTGGCGGTTGGACTCGATGTTCTCGACGTTTATGCTGGAGAGGCGCTTGCCGATGGTGCCGGTGGACTCGTCCGCGGCCAGGATGCCCTTGCCGGGAGTGGCTATGTGTTTCGCATTCTTGATGAGCTCATCTGCCATTTTTTACATAGACATGAGTTGCACTTATTGGATTAACTATACAGTAATGTTGTAGCTACTAACTAGTGCTGCGATTAATTATGTTATGTTGCTCTTTATTTTATTTTTATTTTTTTTAGTTGGGAAGCGCGTATTGATTCACCTCCAATTTTATCTGTACCTATTTTTTTCGAGTATAGAACCATCGAATTATTAATCATAAGATTTTTCCATAAATTATATTCACGTGTTTTAATTAATAATATTCGATTATTACTTTATCAATTATATATCAAATCAAATTTTCTCATCTCATTATCATGTTCTTTTTACTTTTCTTGCAAAAACTCTTCCACCAGTAAAAAAAGGAAGCATCCTTATACAGTTACATTCTATTTAATATGAATATTTGTAATAATTCAAGCACAACGTCCATAAATGTTTCCGATCTATCGTAACCAAGACTGTGGAGAGGTTTTTTAATTGACAAACTAGTCAAAATAACAGGAGTGCAATGTTATTTACAAGCAATTTAGTTTTGATTTGTGTGCGTGCATGCATGCATTAAAAGCTAATTTAGTTGGGCGAGGAGTGAAGTGAAAAAGATTTAAAAAAGCACTTACCAGCGTACTTTCCTACGAAGGCAGACATGCTTTGCTGCTGGTGTGGATAAATATTTGTAGGAAAATGAGTTTCAGGAAGCAGGCAAATATGTAAAAACAAGAAGCGATCTATATAGCACTAACTTTTGACGGAATATTCTAACGCGATCCATCATACGAGGTGACACACGTGTCAGAAGATGAGCCCAACGAAGGTTATCATCTTGGGATAGAGTAACGAGTGATCACTCTAACTGCCAAATGGCATTATCCTCTTTAATATATTGCAAGAGTTTCCAAAGAATAAATTCCAGAAACAGTCTTTTGGCGCGCTCTCCCGCAGTCCATTTCCCGATTGCGACGTTAGTTCTCTAACTACACAATTCAGTTCTCCATTCCACTTAGTGTACCAGTTCAACAAATGAATGTCATTTTTCAATTCAATAGGTTATTTCTTCTTTATTTATTTTTTGAGAAATCAATTCAATAGGTTATAAGATAGAAAATGCCGACTAGCACAATATGCCTACAGTCTCACGCACATAATCCATACCCATAAAATAATATATATATATATAATAAATACAAATTAAAGTATCGAAAATGTAATGAATTAGATTTATAACAAATGGGAGTGAGGGTACACAATTCTCTATTGTATCTAAGGAGTTAGGACATTGTACCAACTTTCAGTTTAATTTGGCAAGATGGAAATTTTTGATCAAGATAGCAGGGAAAAGGATTGTTAAGAAAATCAAAATAGTGGCTACCTTGCTAATCAGAAAAAGCTGAAACCACATCCACAGTATAATAATCCAATAATGATATTTTATCATGGGGCCTACAAAACAAATGAAACGGTACCCCTACACGAGGCCTTTTATTCCAAGCCACTTTTATCATGGGGTAAATATTTAACATACAGTCAAACAAATGAGATTCCAATAGTAAATAACCTCGCGGACCAGTATATAGTTAACTTCTCATACCTCTTGAACGGACATCCCAATTGATGGGCTAACCCTGACCCCGTTTCGAAAAATAGTTTTTCTTTTTTTGGCATTCAGCTAATTATTATTAGCAGATATTTTGTTTCAGCTGTGACTAGAATTAATTTAGCTGAAGCCACCACTGCTTATATAACAGAGGTTAATGGGGGGACCATTTTGGTGGTTCAATCGTCATCTGTCCCAAAGTAACGGTCGCCAAACTCGCCCATACCAGGGATAACCCGGTAATCTTTGTTCAAACCAATTTCAATCTCAGATGTCACTATCTTTAGTCGAGGGAATCGTTTGCAGACCACATGTACTCCTTGAGGTGCCTGAACAAACCAATGCATTTGAGGATTAAGGCTTCATACAGGCAGTCATTTTCTAAAGTTACTAAACTTACGGAAATTAGATTAAGGAATATGATGTTGCATTCCGGTACACCCTTCTCGATGAGTAGAGAAATAGCTTGAACAGCAGAGTTTCCTGAAAATAAATTTAAAACATGTCTAATATACAAGATTAACTTATTAGGGAACACAAAAACCGAAACAAACCGGGAGAATAAGGAGGACAAGCTTCTTTCTAATATGTAAAACCCCTACAGGTATAGTAAAATAATGGGGATCTTGAAAAAAAGGACAAAATTTGGAAATTATAGGACTGGTAGGCCAACCTATTTTATTATTATCATTTAGTTCAAAATAAAGGTACAATTCAAAATTACCCTTGCATAATCAGATGAGGAATAAATAATCAGATGAGAAATGAGTATAATCAGTCAAGTAAGGATAAGGGTTATTTTAGTCAGAGTTTTAGGGTCCAAATATAATCAGGTGAGAAAAATGATTATTTATTAAGGAATTTCTATTGTTGGAGTTTGAGGTGAATAATCTTGCTAGAGTGGACTTTTTCACAATTTTCCCTAATAAAATTAATAAATACTTTCACAAGAGGAATTATAAGAGGCTGACCTGTGCCCAGAATCGGATCCAATAACAAGACATGTCGATCTGAGATGTCATTGGGCAGTTTTTCATAGATCAGCTGCATGAATTGAAAATCGCTTCATTAGAAATGTAATGTAAAACCAAAAGTACGGAAAAACAAAATTGGCGTCCCCTGGAAAGCAGTTTTTACTAACCTGTTGACCATTATCACCTTCCCTGTGAATAAGAATTTTCCCAATCTTGATTCCTTTGCAACATGCACGCAAGGCATTCTCCATGCTCTCACCACTGAAAATGTTTGAAGCTATTTTGAAAGCTAAACCAACAAAAGTAAAGAGAACAGGTGTACTGTGTTTTACCAGCAAGTGCAGAAGACAAAAAAAAAATTGTCCAGGAATAAAGATTGGTGAAAAATTAAAGATCTTTATACCTTCTGATAATGGAGACACCACATAATCTCTTGCAGAAGTCTACTCCGGAGTACACAGATCCTGCATTAAAAGAGGGATCAATAAAATCAGGTATAACTTTTATATAAGTGCTTCGCTGTAAAAACAATAAAGGTGAGATACACACTTGCTGAATAACTGTATCATCAAACATCAAATCATTATAACACTTTCTGAAACAAGAATGCAATGATAGTGTTACTCTGTCCAATGCATTAAAGTTCTTAAAAAACATCAAAGTCCCATTTCAAGAATTGGCACTTTCTTTTACCAAAAAACATCTAAGAATGGAAACTAATAAACATTTCAATAGTTAATACTTGTTTTCAAATGAATTGAAATATATTCAGCAAGTATTCTTATTCGGATTGTGAATAAGCTATACAAGCACCTTATGAGAGAGAAGCGTAACATTCTGAAACTAAATACCAAAGCCTTCAAAGAGGACCAGTTTAAAATGCATGAACAAAAAAACATTAAAAAAATCTGAAGACATATCAGAGATAATTGATGGTAGTGGCTTACCAGTAGGCGTGATCACCTGCTTTTCTGTAAATGGAAGATGCCCAAGACCATGTTCAACAACCTAATATGCCAAGCAAGTTAAGCTATGATGAGTATCTCTATCAAAATACTTTTGACAGA
Organism: Phtheirospermum japonicum; assembly: GCA_014905375.1. Taxonomy (NCBI): domain Eukaryota; kingdom Viridiplantae; phylum Streptophyta; class Magnoliopsida; order Lamiales; family Orobanchaceae; genus Phtheirospermum; species Phtheirospermum japonicum. Next base: position 75,027 of record BMAC01001373.1, read on the forward strand.
AATATGTCTTAGAAATTAATAAACCTACCAGTCGGATCAACCGGTCAGCATAGAAAACAAAGTCGTGTTTTGTTGTCTGAGCATCACGTATAAGTGTATGCATACCCCGTATCTGGATAAGACAAACAACGACGCCAGACTAATAGAAATGGAAAAACAGGATTACAAAATGTAATAGGTTCACTTTAGCAGGATGAAAATGATACCTGAAAAGTTGATTGAATGACGTATAGATTAGGATATATTTTGCAAAGATCGTGTTGGCCAAGTTTAGTCCGAATATGTTGCACGATCAAGTCAATGGCAACATGATTGTCTCCTCCACGAGGAATGATAATGTCGGCATACTTTTTCGTTGGTAGTATAAAATCATCGAAAGCAGGTTTAACAAATTTTGAATACTGCATGCAGATGAAACCTGATGATCAGTACGTGAAACAGTTGATTACAAATAAAACAAATGTACTGATTGTAGCTCAGCAACAATATTGCAATGGAGAAACTTAAAACTTCAAATAAGTAGACAGAAATGAAGTTTCAACAACTAGAGTCGTCATGTATATATTCAAAACTCTTTCTGAGTATAAATTGAACGGTTCAGTAATGGAATTGACATATATATTTAAAACCCATCTTCCACATAAAGACATGTGTATCACTGATGAGCTTAGATTAAGCTCATGGAGCCAAAGAATTGAGTATTTCAAAAGCATATAAAACAATGATTTCCACTGTTACAGACTCAAAATTCTGGGTGACTCAGGATGTGTGACAGTATATAGGAAATACGCAATCGTTGGACTTTGAGTTTGTATTATCCACCAGGATATTACAACTTATCAAAACATGTGTTGTAGTACCAAAGACTAAAACTTGCACCTAAATAGATATTTTAGTTATGCAAGTCAATATGCTAGTAATTCCCAATTTTCCCATGCTTGAAAGATTTGTAGGTAGATATGCAGCTTTCAGACATCGAATGCTTCATGTCCATCTATAAATCAAGCGTAAGTTGTTAAGGACTGGACTTTTGAAGAGTTTTAATGGCTGCAAGACACTAAAACGTAACCCCAACAACTTCACATGAAATATCCAAAGCTTTTTATATGTAGCCACAACTTCAGGAGCATATTACAAATTTGATACAAATAAAAAGGCAGTTTTAGAATTAGCTGAGTAAACTTTATTAGTCATTAACTTCTTCAAAATAAGGGGCAATGAATATTTTGATACCTGATCAAGTACCATACCAATATCTCTACCCTTTTCTACCGTATCACGCCTTATTCTCCTAGCCAAGCGTACATCAGAATCTGCCCTGGAAATATGGTATCATGAAAACCAAAGGAACAACAAGCATGTATGACGAGGAAACCCAGATCAAAACAATTCACTCATAAAATAGAAGGACGACGAATAAATGGGCAAAGTGAAAAAAGTGAAAAGACCCTAACATCAACAATGCCCATTTCTCATTGATTCAAGAAAGTAAAGTACTTGGTAAGTATATGTAGAAGTACCCTTAAATTGCACTTAGAGCAGTAACTCATTAAACTAAATATCCTTCCATATTGATCACACACACAAACATACCGGAATGAGATGGTTATGATCGATTTATTTAAGCTTAGGGTGCGGTATACTCTTTTTCAACTTTCAATTTTGCACCAACTACTTATCCAATGTAAAATATTTATACTCACATACTTGATAAACACAAAATGATGCAGTCAATAGGAAGAAAAAGAACCTGTATCAACAAATATCTTCATATTCATATAATCTCGCACACGTGGATCATGAAAGATGAGTATTCCTTCTAAAATAATGACATCTGAGGGATTTACCTGCAAAATGTAACCAAAGGGGAATAAGCTACACACATCACACGAGAGAGAGAGAGGAACAGGAAAATTACTCTTCGAGTGGGGAAGACGTCATTTTTATAGCTTTTGAAATCATATTTTGGAATATCTACTGCCTTGCCATGTTTCAATTTCTCCATAATACTCAATAGTTGCTCTGTGTCGAATGCGTCTGAACCAAAATAAATAAACTTTGTTAACAAGAAACATAAAACTTTTGTAATGCAACCGGTTAATCTAGTCGAGTGAGACTCACTGTCAGAACATAGTAATCAAGTTTTGGATGATGCTTCATTGACTTCTTTTATTTTAAATTCTCCTAGAATTGCTATTATCTGAGTTGAAAGCTTTTTCACTATGTGGTACAAAAGCCGAAACTGAGGTTTAATGAAAAACACTCCTAAGAACTATATTTTTGTGTAGTCCAAGATATATATAGCTGACAAGAGCTCGATATGATACTTGATTGAGAATAATTAATATGATACAGAATAGAGACAGAGAGAGAGAGAGAGAGAGAGAGAGAGAGAGATGTTAAAAATGATGCAAAAGACCATAATAAAGGTGAAACGTGAAAAGCATAATATAGAGACATTAAAACAAACTTTGACCAGCACGAAGCATTCCCTTCGCAAGCAAGAACAGTATTTGGACTAATCACATTGCTATATTTGTTCCTCCTTAACCAAAAAGATTACACTTAGATAAACAGGTGGACAATATACTGAAGAATGCCTGCTAAGGAAAAGAAAAAACCTCTCAAAATTAAGACAATACCCACCAGGATGGTCAAAATTGTATTCATGTACTTTCTTAAGCTCCTCTGGTGTCAAATTGTGGTAAAAGGAATCCTGGAAAAAATAAATCCCACTTAGAAGTGAATTAGAGAGAGAGAGAGAGTTCTTCAAAACCACCCAAAGAAAAAACATTCAATAAAATTTTCTGATATGCACGTTAAAGTTTAACTTCCAATCCTTGCTTCAGAAGCTGCAGATATGAAGTGAGGATATAACTGATCAACAAGGAAAAAGCTAAACTGTTTACTGTTGGTATTAAATATATTCCTAAGATTCAATCTGTGATAGATTGCATTAATAGATTCAGAAGGACAAGAAGAACAGAACGGTAGCACTCTTTTGTGGTAGACTCCTGAAAATTTCAGGTATGTGAATGAAATCATTGGATACAATAAACAAAATTAATATGAGAAATTTGGAAAGGTGGAGAATTTATTCATAACCAAGGTAAAATCCATTAATGGGATCTCCCTTTGAAAGAATGCTCGTGCACCAGGGAAAATTAGGGCAAGAATCCACAAATAGGAAAAGGGATAAAATCGTCAGAAGAATAAAATAAGCTATATGTCATGTTGTTATTCCATGCTGAATTTGAAGATTTTTCAAAATTCAATCAGCTCTTTCTGCATTTTCGTATTCTAACTTTTGGAACGGGGAACAGAGACAGCAGTACCTGGTTAACAAGGACAACACGCTGATCACGGAGCTGTTCTATAATCATATCACAAACTGTAGTCTTCCCAGATGCTGCACCTCCAGCAACTCCTGATATTTGATGCAGAATGGACAACATGAAGCATTTAATTACTACAGCAGAATGAATACAGGGTCCAAGAAATCTTATCTAATGGATAATAGAAGAAATGACTGAGGGCATGTGTTATATTCAATATTTTCTATGCCAGAATCTCAACTGCCATAAGAACAACTTCTCATGATATTCTGATGATCAACTCATGAGATTGATAATGGAGAAAATTTAAAAACTTCCACTGCAGCAAACATATTTCTGCACTCTGCTTATGAAGCATAAAGCTTCTCCTTTGGGTTAAGTAAGTTTTGCATTGATCATATAAATGCTTTAGATATCAAAAAAAATCCATATGTATCACTCTCACGAGATGATAGCATCAAATTCGCTGAGTTCTGAACAAAAATTCTAAACTAGAAAAAATTGTTTACCAGCATGTAGCAGCACTGAAAGATGATGCTATTACTGATTCATATTCATCAGAGTATAACAAGAATTGTGATATGTGCACATTATTGAAAAAAGGATAATATGATTGCACTACCTATGACAAAGGGAGGGTTGATGTTTTCGGCTGCAGAGGTGGTTGATGGCTCGACTACTGAAGCATTTGGATCTGTATTTTCTAAATGAAATCCAGAAAAATGAACCCCTGATGAAGCTGCTATCAAATCTTCGACTGTTTGTGAACCCATTTTCAGCCTGTAACTGCAAAATCAAAAAAATAAGATGTCCAAATATATATATATATATATATATATATATATATATATATATATATATATATATATTAAAGAGTGACAGATATAATCACACGGAACTTCCAGAACCACAAACACAATAACAATGAAAATGACGGGCCTTTAAGTTAGAATATGAGTTTTGTTGAAAATTAAGGTTTTGTTGTGAATTCTAAAGTGAAATTAGGTTCAATATCCTCTGTAAATATGAGTTTTTCACAGCATCATTTCGAGAAGAAAATCCAAAATAAAGCGAGCTTGTGCATCTTGAAATCATGCAAATAGAGACGATAATTATGTAAGAAAGATACTGGACAAGTAGAATTGAACTGTCATCGTCAGGTGCCCATGGTAAATCTTACAAAGCTACCTTTCGTGGGCACTCTCTACCTTAGGTGGCAAATCAAATCAAATCAAACCCGTTTTCACCAAATACCAACAATCAACAGAAATTGCACCAGATCAGAGATATCAAGTTTCAACAGACGGAAAACGAGTTCACGGCCAATAAGTGTGACCTTATGAATATTATCCCATTTACTGGTATCCTTAAAGTCAATCATTGAATTTGACTGCACCTCAAAAAGACAAAAAAAGAAAAAGAAAAAGCAAACGAAAAAGAAGGGAAGGGAAAAAAAGTGTCAATCTATTCAAGTTTGTATATATGCACTGTAACTGCAATATATATCCCGGTTTAAGTCCAATGTTGGACTTAAGAGTGACTAATCGTCTCCTGGGAATAGCTGCCACTTGCAATTAAATTGATGTAACAAAAGAAAACTACAAATTTTTTTATGTATCAGCTATTGAAAGGAACACACTCACCATTCCGATCAATCCATAAAATACTGTACATCCCAAAGCACGTAATATTAAAAAATCGAGGGGAAAAACAAAATGGCATAATTGTAATTTAAGATTTGTACATCAGATTCATCATTCATCAATGTAAATTCCAGATGTACCTGATTGTTAGAATCTACGCAACTACAATTTCAACGAACGCGGCTTATAGCTTAAGCTTATTCGCGGCGAGTCCTCGGGTTTCAAACAGTAAGAGTGAGGGAGAGCATAGAACAATTTCAGGTAGTCCGTTTGGTTTGCGGGATACAGACGGGATGAATTTATATGGAAAGATGAGATTCGGTGTTTGCCATAACTGGGGCTTCAGTTTTAGCAAAATTGCAGTGCGGCCCCTGGGGCGATTTAAATTTCTGTGTATGCCGCATTTGCTTTTCTTTATTTGGTCGGTTACTGTGATCAGAAATCGATGTGCGATCAGTCTGTTTCACCGCCGGTTTTGACATCGGCAGTGGACGGATGTGGGGCCCAATGCCAATCGAGGTAAGGTGGATCGTATCCGTAAGATGAGAAGGGGACCGGAACCTACCCAGATTCTGAAAAGATGGACCCGCTAAAGATTTATCAAATTTTCATGTTTTATTATTCGTGCTATAATTATATTTTTAAAAGAAAATTAATTTTGCTTTACTAATTTTACCATTATTTTTATTATTTTACACATTTAATTATTTTAAATAAAATGATATTATACTTGTTTGATATTTATAATTATAACATAAATCATCTTTCTTAATTTCTACGAAATTGTGAATTGCGACAGAGATGGAATGAGACAGAGAGAGTAGTTTTTTTTTACACATAAAATATAAAATTATATATTATATTAGTTGTCACCCCTAAATAGTAATGCAAAATCCTTCTACCTATGTGTTCGTATGCTTTTTTTGGTTTCGGTTGCTTATGTGTCATTCGCGCCTAATATCTATATAGTTTAATAGTTTCCTTGCATTATATTTTGCTTAACTTATCTTTATCTTTTATTATATTTTCCCAATTTAATAAATCTTTTTATTATATTTTACCTACCTCATTATTTTTATTTTATTATCCTCCTATAAAAATATAAATAAGTCATAATAATTATTAAATAAAATCTATTGGTTATCTTAATTAAAAGATAAATTACATATGAAATAATTTTAATTACAAAGAAAAATTATGAAAATAATTAAATAGGTTGATTTGTAATAGAAGTTGAAATAATCTTATTTTTGGAATTTCAAATATTATATATATGTCAATTAGGAATTATTTGTAATAATCTAAGTATGTATCTAAGTATCAACAATAAATTCAATCTAGAAAAAAATATAAAATTATATAATAATTAATTAATTAATTAATTAATATTGATTAGACACTAGTACAATGCGACACGAGTTGAGAGTTTGACATCTTTTGAATTTTTCTAAGTATGTAACTAATAATTAGTAACGAATCTAATCTATACATTAAAATATAAAATCATTTAATAATAATTAATTATTAGATATTAGACACGGGTTGAGAATGTAACGTATTTTGAATTTTTCTAAGTATGTAAATAAAATTATAAACGACTTTAATTTAAACATTAAATATAAAATTATTTAATAACAACAATAATTAATAAATAAATTAGACATGTACAAGGCACGTGTTGAGAACACATCATTTGATTTTTTTATTTTAGATTTAAAATTTATAATTATAGCAAATATTTTTTATTTATTATTATTTATTCTTTTTGATAATTCTGTGTAATACACAGGTGTTAAAGTAGTTATTATTATTACCATATATATATATATATATATATGTGTGTGTGTGTGTGTGTGTGTGTGTGTAGAGAGAGAGGGAGAGAGAGAGAGAGAGAGAGAGAGAGAGATAATAAACCAGTGCACGCTACATAAATTTTAGATTAAAAATCCACACTATATAAAAGAACGTTAAAATTATATGTTACTGAATACTTGTTTGTACACAACATTATTGTTTATGTTCAATTTCGACTCGTCATCAACACACACTAATATCTTTAAACTCTTTCTATTGGTGGCACACGAAATAACAGCATATAATTGGCCATAACTGAACACGTAATTCTTAAGATAAAGGTCGACGTGATTGACACCGACTCTTATTTATCGTCATTTGATGCGACCAAAAAATTTGGCTCACCAAGAAAAGAGGTCGGCACTCCTCGAGCATGAGCGACCTGCAAAACAAAATCCAAGCCGGACAGCCCCGGTGTACGCCCTCCGATACTTAAGTCAATAACCTTGTATAGTGATAAACGAGAGTTCAATGAAAGTAGAAATAATCAACTTAGAATATAATTGAGGCATGTGTCCTCTTTATATAGACAATAGATGTGTTTCAAATATAGGGTTCCAGTCTCATATTCACACCTTAATTCCATAAATAAATCACCAACTCAGAATTATGACTTCTCCTTTATGCTACAATAATTGTTAGAACTCTCGTATTTTGTTAAGTTATCATAACCATGGGCCAAAACCATCCCATACATTAAGCCCGTTGTGGCCCATATCATATCAAATTATGAGTGTATAAAGCCCAACTCTGACCAACTCTCTTATCCTACTTATTTAAGTCGACCTGATTTAACAACATTACTACAATCCCAACTCATAAGAGCTCGATAATTCTTTTAAAGAGATCGCTCTCCTTACGATAATTCTTTGATGTCTTATCAACTAATCCCTCATATTCTATCTGATTGGGGTGGCAAATCAGATAAAATATAAAACATAAGTTTTGAAAACACCCCCACGTGATTCATGGGAAAAGCACAGCCATCAAAACATCTTAAATGCCACCCCTTAAATATACACTACCATTGTGTCTGACAGGTGTCACCTCTCTATTTTCTCGTAATAAAAAATTTTTTTTGGCCCATAAATGAAATGCCTACAATTAACTCTACATATATAAAGTCACTGTCGTCCTTATTTTACCTTCCTTACCTTCTGTGTTAAAACAAAATTCTACCATCCCCCATTAACGACTTTCCAAGCTCATTTGCAAGTAAATCATCAATCGACCAGCTGACCAACAAATCAGCTAGACAATCCTCTAGATTCTCATTACTATGAGTAAGTTCACTTAGTTTTATTTCTGTCAAATTTTCCCATTTCAATTTTATTACGATTCTCCATTATTTTTGAATATACACCTCCCCCTTTTCCTTATTTTCTCTCTCTCTTTTTTTAGTATCTTCTAATTCCAAGATTCCGATTCACAAAACCCTAGATCTAATTTCCATATGGATCTCGCCCCCATTCCTGATACTTATTTGAGAGTGAATCCGTAAAAGTCCCCCTTACTAGTAAGAGTAGTAGAAAAAACCCTAGCCGTCTTGTAACTGGTCTTGTAGACGAGCCGGCGGGAAGTCCAACCTGGGCTGAACTAGAAAGCCACACCAGGATGCTGACTAGAGGAACCAATCTCAAACTCCCAACCCTCCTTTTGGCCTCGATTGCTACCATATTAACCCCGTAACCATAGTTCCTTCTTCCTCACGCGCTCACATATCTCCTCTGCAACAAAGTGCTAGGATTACCATATAAAATCCTTGGCTTCTCCCTAAACCTGAGCTAATCCCCACCTTTATAAATAAAACCTCCATATCCCCGACCACATGGTCCCAATCATGACCGAGTCTGGGCACATCACCATTTTTTATAACCATATCTCTGATGGGATCAGGTTTCCCATGCACCCCTTCATGGTGGTCTTGGCTGTGAAGTATAAGGTTTCCTTGCTTCAAATGACCCCCAATGCCATCTGTTTCATCACCGACTACTTGATTATATGCCGGTACTATGAGGTAGAAGCAGATATAGACTTCTTCTACCAACTCAAAAAATAAAAAAAGGATCATTCAACCTCTCATTCCATAACCAAGCCCACTTCCCCGTCAAACCATCCTCTAAGGTACATAAATGGAAAGCTAAGTTTTTCTTTTGACGTTCCTTCGAGTCATGGCCATTTCTTACCCAATTGAAAGAGGTAACTCCTCCTCATAACCCAGTGATTATAAGAAAACCTCCCATCCACGACCCACCAAAAATACAAAGATTAGGTCGCCAAGTGGAACAAACGCCCATGTAACATGGTGAAGATGACCTATTCCGAAAGGTTATATTTCTTCTGGGTCTCAGCCACCGACCTCTTTCTCCCATGTCTGAGTTAGATTTTGGTATGTATTTTTCTTAGGCTTTTAAGTTTATTACCTGCAATGTGCTAGTCTAACATTTTTCCTTTGTGTAGAAAACTATCTTCAATTGCTCCTTAGACTCGGAGGATACCCCGACTAACCCTCACCCAAACCCTCCTGCTCCTTAAGTTATTGAACCAGAAGTGGAGACGTAGGTCGCCTCCTCAACAGGCAATCTAGAAGTTGAGATGGAGGATGCTACACCAACAAGTGATCAAAGTCTCAAGGTCACTGCGGGTCGTGGCAAGAAGAGAAAGACAACCCGTGGCCAACACTGCCTCAAGCGTCTTCTACTGCCTCTGATTAAGATGTGGCCATTTCTTATCCTCGACCTGCATATCCCCCACCACCTAAGCGCCACCGTGCTCAAGGACCATCAAGCTCAACCACAGCACCCTTTCTTGGCGGCTTCCTAAATTTTGAAAACATCGACCAGTTATAGATGGACAAAAAATACTTAGCAACTCTCAGCATTCCAGACCAAGTATCGCTTTTATACCAAAGTCTTGTTCAGGTAATCCTATTTACCTTATTATCTATATAATTCACATATCCTATGTTACCTCTCTTTGCTTCTCTGTCTGGGCACTTATTAGTTGTCAACAACCACTACAGAAAAAATCAAAATTTCCGAGGGATTTTTCCCTCGGAATTAAGCAAAAATCCCTCGGTTTAACAAAACCGAGGGAAATTCCGAGGGAAAAATTCCCTCGAAAAAACCTTCCTCGGAAATCGGTTCCGATGGAAATAAATCCCTCGGAATTACAAAACCGAGGGAATTCCGAGGGATTGTTTCCCTCGGAACCATTACCGGACAATCCCTCGGAAATCCGAGGGAAATTCGAGGGAACATTTCCCTCGGATTTCCGAGGGAGTCCCATTCCCTCGGATTTTTCAAAATTCCGAGGGAACTTTCCCTTGGTATTTTTAATTTTTTATATTAATTTTTAATTTTTTGTTTTAATTTTAATTCTTGTTTAATTATTAAAATTTCAAAATAAGCTTGCCAACCTACACGCGATCCCGTTCTCTTGCG
>BMAC01001373.1:95097-115637 GCA_014905375.1 Phtheirospermum japonicum
ATATTTTTTTTATTATAATTGATTTATTTCTTTGACTTTTCTTTAATTGCTTTTTTCAATTACTCGAGTCGTCTCTCAAGGACTGACGTTCGGGATTTTTAATGTTTGTTTAATCACAATGTTTAACACGAGAACTTGTATTAATTTGGTTTTTGAAAATTATAACTACGAGATTAAAAAGCAATAACTAACTATCTTGAACTAATTAAATTAAACTAATTAACCAACTATAATTAACTAGCATGGATTGACTACGATTACGACTATCAAGCATATGAATTCTCAAGAACAAAATTAATTCTAAAATTCCCAAGCAATTGCATATCATAAACTAATTAACAAAGTATAAGCAATAAATGAACTAAGCATGAACAATCTCATCACTTATCATGAACGATGGTAAAACGAAGCAACTAATTAATTATTAAAAATGAAATCTAAGGTTCAAAGCTTCAGCAATTCAATGGTTCAAATGATTCCAATTATCAAACGGAAAGCAACAAATACTTAAAAATATAAATTAACTAAGAATTAATCTAAAGAAATAACTAAAGTTTAGAGAACTTATTAATGTCTAAAAAGTGCTGAAAGATTGCTGGGAAATCGGGTTGTAGATGGTTGATCTTGGTCAAGAAGTCGGAGCTTGAACGAACGTCTTCGTCTTGGTGCTTCGGATCTTGAATCTTCGACGTAGATCTTTAAAATATGTTGTAGGGTGTTGAAAATAGGTTTCTCAACCCTAGGTAAGTGTTTTGGGTCGTGGTTGTCTGTTTTATCCGAATTATGAAGGGTTTATATAGTTATTTCTTTACTTAGCGCACAAGAAACCCTAAAATCCGAATTCTGGGCCGTTGCGTCGACGGTGCGTCGACTGACGCGTGCTGGTGCTCGGCGTCGGTGCGGCCTGGGCGTGCGCGTCGACTGGGTGCGTCGACATCGACGCTTCAGCAAGTTGCGTCGACGTTGCGTCGATATCAGTGCGTCGACATCGACGCTTCAGCAAGTTGCGTCGACGCTGCGTCGACTGACGCGGATCATGGCTCGTGTCGATGGGGCATCGACGATCACGTCAGTCAACACGACTGCGCGTCTGTCTCCAATTCTCGCTCTTTTGCTACTCGTTTCACCGGAAAGCTTGTTCTTCACTTCTCGAACATCGAACCTCGTCTATTACGCATTAAACTCTTCCAGTTACTTAGCTGTAAGGTGAAAAACAATGAAATATCACCTACTTGCATCAATTACGATCAAAATGCGGTAAAATAAGCTGGAATTATAAAAATACGGAATTATGTTTAAATCATCCAACTTATACCAAAATCAATAGGAAAAATAAACCAAAATACTAATAAAAACCAAGACAAATTCGTGCTAATCAGCAAGCTGGATGAGGCCCGACATCAGATTAGGGCTTAGGCGCTGGAATTGGAATTGGATACCTCCAAATATCAATTGGAGGCGAAAAATTCAAAGATAACTCTAGAAGAAGCTGAGCTCCACAACCTCAAGGAGTGTCACCTGACTAAAATAGAGGACATAGCTGAGAGACACCAGAACGAGCTGCATAAGAAGAACATGGAGTCTCATGCCCGAGGAGTAGGGGAAGGTCATACTCGTGGGGTTGAAGAAGGTCGGCGTACCTTCTTAAAGAGTGAGATAGGTTGGAGGTTTATTTCAGCATATAGAGTTATTCTAACGTCGTCGACCTACCTCCATACTACTGCCTTCCTACAGAAGGTGATCAAAGGCCCCAAACTATACTTTTAGACTACCATTGAGTGAGCCAACCAGCAAATCCAAGCAGCGGGTTTAAATTTCCAAGTGTATCTGGAGAAGGATAAGGAGAACTCTCCTCCTTTGACTTCTGGAAAGGTGACCTTAATCAATCTACCAAGGCGATCTAGTGTGATAGGTGCACCGTAAACGTAATTATTTCAGCTAATTTAAGCTTCGAGCTAGTGAGCCAAACTTTTGTGTTCCTTTCAAAATTAAATTCCGGTTAAATAGTGCACGTCTACTTTTGAAAGGGTTTAAGTTCGTCCGCAAGGGAACGGGGTCACTTGTAGACTGGCAAGTTAACTCGAGTCGATCTCTCGAGGAAGACTAATCGGAAGTTGTTTTTATGTTTGTTTAACGAATGAGAAAATAACAAAAATGATATACTAAACACGCGGACAAAGGGGTTTTTGTTTTGAGAATTTTAATATCAAGAACGAAGATTTATACTACTAGTGATTTAAAAATTAATCTTGCAAAGAGGGAGTCAATTTCTATGCAAGAACTTTAATTAAAGTTTATAAAGATTTAACAACAAACTTCAACTTTTAAAAGATTAATAAAATGAGGGTCTAGGGCCTTGGAATCGTCTCCACGACCACTTGGGCATTTCGTCGAACACTTAGTCTACGAGTTGGGGTTGTCAATCCCAACGTATAGATTAAACGCCCGATAATTCTAAGTGATGGTTCTAAACGATTCCCGGCACTAGACCCGTAAGTTCTAATTAACAACCATCGACAAATCCAATATCACAAGCCCAAAACAAGAATTAATCATGATTGAACAAGAAAATAGATAACAAATAAAGTCCATCAACAATTAAAATAGAATCGAACATAAGAGTATCATCAACAAGTTCAATATGATAAAATGAAACTTAATCAAAGTCAAAGCATAACAATCCAACAAGAAACTCATGATAAAAAACATTTATACATTCAACCATACAATTAAAGTAGAGTTTAGAGTGTACGAAATTGAAATGTTTATGAGAACTATCTCCAGCTATTCCGGAGGGATTATCGTCTACGATTCGAGCCTTGGAAGCTGTCACGGACTCCCGAGAAGCTACGATCGCCGTGGTAACTACCGAATCTACGCTACTACAACTGGTTGTCGTGGGGCTTTGAGGCGACGGATCGGAGTTGTCAGTTCCGAGCGTGTCCTCGTGGGAGGTCTTCGTCATTCTATCCGGGTAGGTTCTGATTTTTAAAAGATAGATAAAACGATTCAAGAATGCTCATGGGTTGTCATCCTCAAGAGGTTCGAGAATGTCTTCCCGTCTCGGTTTGTCACGAACCGGACGGGGGATTATTCATCTATGGATGGTGTTTGGATGGTGTTTGGATGGTGTTTTTCGTGTCTCTGAATGTGGCTGAGTTCTTGGCCTTTTGTAGCCATCAAATAGCCCTTCCGTAACTGAAAATCTCCACAAAATCCGAGTTTGTAACACTTACATCCGATCGGATAGTCTCCCAGTCCGATCGGAGGGATCATTCTGCCAGAATTTCTAACACTGGGTAACCCAGTGTGGATGACAGACCCAGTGTCAGCTGTAATATACCAAATCAGTGCCCAATTTCTTTGAAACTCCACTCGCGGGCCCACATTCGTCCACCTTAACACCGAAAAACTTCAAAATACCTAAAATAAACATAAAATGTGGTAAAATAAGTCGGAGATACATAAATATACTCAATCAATCCAACTTATACCCAAAACTAACAACAAATATAATTAAAACACTAGCCAAATATACCAAAAATCGTGACAAATACGTGCGAGTCAGCTAGACATGCCTTTAGATGAGTTTTTCCTCAAATCCCCCCAACTTCTTGTAATAAATAGATTTTGTAACCCTTGTATTATGAATTGTTCTCTTGTCTATGTGTAATGTATCTGGAATTTGTTCGCTACTTAGACTTATTCTAAAATTTCATTTTGACTTATAACCACAAGATTGTAATTATTTAACCCATATAAAATTCACCTGACCTACTCAGGTCGGATACTCATCCATATCGAAGGGATAAGTCCTGATTAGTTATTCGCACAATAGATCAATTATCAAATTGCCTCGTAAATAGACACATTAGGCTGTGAATATAAGTAAAAATCACACACATAATATGAATATAAGCATCGAGTAAAACCTGCAATCATAAAACCATATAATACATAATTATATAACATTCCAAACCATAAAACTATTTCTTCGACCTAAAGCAGGTTGGTCAAAAAACCATTCAATACCCTAAACCCCAATCATCTCTGACCTAAACAAGCATCGAGCCAGAACCATCCATAAGACCATAAAATCCATTGCCGACCTAAACAAACGTCGAACCATACCTTCCATAAAAATAATAAAATACATTATCGACCTAAACGAGCATCGGGCCATACCATCAATAAAAACCATAAAACCCATCACTGACCTAAACAAATTTCGAGCCATAAACCATCTATAATAAACCATAAAATCCATCGCCGACCTAAATAAGTGTTGGACCATACCATCTATAAAAATCATAAAATCCATTACCCTCCTAAACAAGCATTGGGCCATACCATCTATAAAAACCATAAATTCCATTACCGACCTAAACAAGCGTTGGGCCACCGTCCATAAAATCATAAAATCCATTACCGACCTAAACAAGCATTAGTTCATAAACAATCTATAATAAACTGTAGACCAATTTCATAACCATAATCTCAATTCCATTAATTTTCTTCTGGCCTAAACAAGAGTCGAGCAAAATCACATAAAATCATAAAATACTACCACATCCTATACCTCCTTCCAGTTAGGCATAATGTTTCTCTAGGTGGCAGATGTTCCAGCTTCTTTCAACACCTTAATTACATTGAATGGCCCAATCCAATCAGGACCCAGGTTTCTAGTAGAGTATATAGCATTAGCTCGCCTCCAGACCAGCTCACCTACCTGAAACCGCCTTTCTCCCATTGTAATTCCTCGAACCATAATCCACTTGTCTTCTCTAGTCTTAGATTAATACCTTTCATTATGATTCTATTAGTGACCTCGGCCTATGCATTAACTTGGGGATGTGCCACTGAGGTAATTTTCTACTTTATTCTCATTGTCTTGTACCACTCCTACATCCTATGCCTATTAAATAGTGTGCCATTGTTCGAAACCAACACCCATGGCACGCCGCACCTGTAAAAGATATTATCAAAAATAAAATCCATCATCCCCTGCTCGGCTATGTTGGTCACAACCTCAACCTCCACTGACTTCATAAAATAATCCACCGCGACCATCATATACTTCTTCTTGCAGGGTGTCTTTAGTAGTGGCCCTACGATATCAATCCCCCAATGTGAAAACAGGTATGGCGAGCTCATTGCTATCATCTCTTCAACCGGTACATGAATTATTCGTGCATTCATTTGTCATTCTTTACAAGACATCACTAATTCGCCTTCCATCCCTTTCATCCTTGGCCAAAAGAAACCAGCTCGCAAAGCCACTCCCACCAATGCTAGACTCTTCACATGATCCCCCCCAATAACCTTCATATATCTCCACAGCACCTTCAACCCCTCGTCAAGTGATAGACACTTTAGGTAGGGCCCAAAGTGCGACCTCTTGTACAACTGCCCCGCTATTAAATAAAAATGAGTTGTTGTCTTGGCCTCTTTAGTTGGTAGTTGCATATTACTCTCTGTAGATTTGTTAAGAACCTTCCGGATCGCTGTTCACCAATCTTATACTTCACCAATCTCCATTACCTTATATCCTTGCTCCAAGATGCTAGTCAGTAACTCTATTAGAGTAACCGTCCTTGAGCTGCAGACCCCTAAGGCTCCCACCATCTTGGCGAGCTGATTGGCTCTCACGTTTTTAGCTCGTGGTAAATGCTCCAAGATGAACTCCTAAAATTAGGACATTCCCTGCTTAACTTCTGTTAAGTACTCCTACATGTGTTCTTCTCTTTGCTAGAAAGACCCATTGTATTGATAAGCGACCAAATGAGAATCTGTATTCCTTTAGCCGACTTACCCTTAGGTTGCTTGCCATTCTTATTCCCTGCAGTAATGCTTCAGACTCGGATTTATTGTTTGAGGCTTTAAATCCTAACTTCACCACAAATACAAGTTTTCTTCTTCCGAGATGGTTAAAATAATTCCCATCCCCATGCCACTTACTGTGGTTGATCTGTTCATGTGTAACAGCCATGCTTTCGGTCCGACCTCATCTTTTTCACGGCGAGCCATCTCCTGCAAGAAGTCAACTAATACTTATGCTTTAATTACCATTATTGACTCGTATACCACGTCATATTCACTGATATTCTACCAAATTCACTAATCTTTCTGATACATTTGTCTTACTTAACACCTGTTTCAATGCCAGGTTAGATCTCAACTTAATCCGATGACCTAAAATGTAAGGTCACTTTTCCTAGATGTGTAGATCAATCCAAACACCCATTTTTCCAACTCTGAATAGTTCTGCTCAGCTCCTTGTAACATGTTAGTTATATAATAAATAGGTCTCTAACTCCCGGCCTTCTCTTGAATCAACACTGAGCTCACTGCGACCTCTCCAATAGATATGTATAGAATCAGATCCTGACCTGGCATAGGCGTCGTCAATAGTGGGATCTCGGCCAAGTACTCCTTCAATTTATCAAAAGCCCCTACTTCTTCCCTTGTTCACTCAAACTTTGATCCTTTCCTCAGAGTTTTGAAGAAAGGAAAACCCTTCTTTGTTGAGTGGAAATGAACCGCCGAGTCCTGCAATGCGACCTGTTAGTAGCTGCTCCTCCCTCACAGTTTGGGGGTAAGGCATCTCCATCACAGCTCATACCTTCTCTGAATACACCTTGATACCTCATTATATTATCATATATCCTAAGAATTTACCTGATCAAACCCTAAAGGAGCATTTCTTGGGGTTCAACTTCATCACATATTGCCTCAAGATTGTAAAAGCTTTCTTCAAGTCCCCCACATGAGATTCCTCCTTCTTACTCTTTACCAGCATATCATCCACATAAACCTCCTTAACCGACCCTAAGAAATCTTTAAACATCATATCCACCAGCCTCTAATAGTTTGTCCTTGCATTCTTTAACCCAAATGGCATATAAACGAAACAGTACGTACCAATCGAGGTGACAAAACTCACCTTAGGTTGATCCTCCTTAGATAATGGGATTTGATAGTATCCATGAGATGCATTTATCATGCTTATAAGTTCACACCCCGAGGTAGAATCCACCAACTGGTCAATGTGCGTTAATGGATAGTGATCCTTAGGACAAGCCTTGTTCAGCTCGCGAAAATCTACACACATTCTCCACTTATCTCATGTCTTTGGCACCATAACCACATCAGAAAAATACTCCACGAAATGAATTCCCAAATATGACTAGCTTTCAACAACTTTTGCACCTCCCCTTCTATTACTTTGTGCAGCTCTGCACCAAAGTGCCTCCTTCTCTGTCATACCGGCCTTGCCTTTGGGTCTGCATTCAAATGATATTGCGCAACCTCCGGAGCTACCCCTAGTAACTCATATCCCTAAAAGTAAATATATCACGAAATTCCCTTGGTAAGGTGGTGAGATCCTTTTTATGTCATCTGGCAACTAGCTACCTATCCTCGTCATGTATCCTTAATTGTTATCTTCTAATTCAATATCCATAAGTTCCTCATGAGTTCGGATGGATTTATCTTCCTCCTCGGTTTCTTAGCACTTAATATCCCTTCCTGAATCTCTCCAATCCTTTTCTTATTTCTCTCACTCATGCCTTTTATTATCATTATCTGAAAACAAGATTGTGCGGCCTTCTGATCTGATACTATTTCCCCAATTTTATCTCCTGCTGGGTATTTTATGCTCATGTGGTAGTTCGACGTAACTGGCTAAAACTCATTAAGGATAGGTCGCCCTAAGATAATATTATAAGATGAGTAGGCTTTAATGATTAAGAACCTTATCTTCTTCTCCGTCCGTAGCTCGCCGACTCTCTAAGCCATCGACAAGATTACCTCTCCTTCTGTAATGACCTACGTTCCATTAAAAGTACACACCAGGGTTTGCACAGGATTCATCTTTACCTAGAGATTCAACTGCTCCAAGCACTTGTTATATATAATGTTGATCGAGATCCCATTATCTACAAACATCCTTCTTACATCATAACCGACCACCTCTTCTTAGATCATCAGTATGTCATTATGGTCAACCTACAACCATTGCCACTCTATTGAGTTAAAATAAATAACTGGTCTTGCGAGTGGGGATTGTCAGTTTATGGTAGAAACCTAAAAGGGCCCAAGTCACACGATACCTTAGCATGTCGTTTCCTTGTATTATTTGAGTCCCCATCTGTTGGCCCACTTAAAATAATGTTTATCCGCCTTCAATTATTTCCTACGCCCCCATCTCTCTCCGGCCTTCTATGATCTTCTTGCCTTCTTTGACCCTCTACTTGTGCATCTAGTGGACCTCGAGGAGGAGGTCTTGGAAATGTTTATCTATGCTCTTGAGGTGCCCTATCTCAATAAATGACCTCTTTCAAATATCCATCCTTGATTAACCTCTCAATATCCTCCTTCAGATGCCGACACTTCTCCATGGAATGTCCATAATTATTATTAAACCTACAAAATAACTATGATCATGGTTTGGTGGGTATTTTTGTATAGTTCTCAAGCCGTCTGACGGCATTGGAACTTCTCTCTCCATGATTTCGAACACCCTAGGCCATGGCATTATCAGTGGTGTGAAGTTATCCGGCTCTTCCCTCCAGTTCCTTCTATCATTCCTTGCTTTTTCTCTCCCTTCCATACCCGGAGCCATGATCGCTCTCACTGGCCGGTGTAATTCTCTTTTGGGTTCAGGTTGCTTTGTCAGTGGTTTCTTCAGATTTCTAAACTCCTATTCGAAAAACATCCGATCTTCCTCCTTTAATTCTTCCACATTAATGTATTTGATACATCTTTCTAGCACCTCCTCAAATGTACATGTAAGTCGCTTGGCCAATGAGGTTCTTATACCCCCATCCTTAACCCTTGGTTGAGTGCCCCAACCTTTATGTCGTACGTTGTTGTAGGCACCTCTAAGGTAGCCCTAGTGAATTGATTCTTACATATTTTTATGTGATTTTCGTTTATTTTGTATTTTGTTTTGTATTTTGTACTGGGTTTTAGGTTGTGCTTCTCTTGTTTTTCTTTCTTTTAGCTTTTTTCGTAGCTTGTGTCGACTTTTATTTGTTTTAGTACTATTTCTTGTATCCTTTGTAAATATTTATTTTAGTTTGGTTTTCTTGTCTTTATAGTCAATCGAGCATCCAAGCGCATCCCCGAGAGTTCTAGTCAGTTTGGATCGAAGAAAATAAGACAAGGGCTTGCAAAACATGCTCGTCGATCGACCAGCAATCGATGCATCACTAACGCACACCTCTCGTCTGCGTCCAAAGCATGAGTCGATCGACCTGCCGAGGAATGCCCACTACTATCAATCGACGCACCACATCAATGAAACATTGACGTGAGCCTACCGCCACTTCTACAGCCTGAGTCAATCGACCTGCCAAGAACTTTGCGCCAATTGTCGATCGACAATAGTCATCGAAGCAAGATCGACGAGTGATACCGTTGGTCGACGCAAGTCGACGGTCGATCGACGGTCATCATTTCTAGATAAACTTCCACGTGTCCTCCTCGACTCACATTATTTAAGAGACAACACTTTTCATCTGCGAGGAGCTCTTTAAACTTACCTATTTCTAACCTAGAAAACTCATTTTCAAACAAATGATTCATCCCTTATTCCTCATTTGGTAATTTAATAAATACTTACCTTCCGTTCTTGATTTGAAGACTATGGTAACTTGGATTTTGAGAAACCAACACGTTGGGAGCTCCTTCGTCTCTTTCGGTGATTAGAATTTGAAGAATTTGTTTTGGTAATTTCAATACTCAATTCCTAGCATTTTTCTTGTGGATTTTAATATTTTTTCTGAAGATGTTGGTTGCTTGTGTATGGATTTTCATTTAATTATTGGGTTTGGATTGAATTTGTTAACAAAGGGTTATTGTATTCCATTGTTATTTTTACACTTTCTAATCAAGATTGTTATTTTTTTGGCGTTTATTCGACTCGAGTCAAACTTACCACATTCAACCGTTCTGTTCTCTTGCGGATGAACTTTTCTTTAATAAAAAAGTAAGTGCAAAATTCCGATTCAAAATTTGGCGTCGTTGCTAGGGAATGTCAAAGGTTATCAAATGTTCATTTATATATGATTAGTTAGTTTAGTATAATTTATTTTATTTCGACTCGTTACGTTTAATTATTTGTTGAGTGTATGCAAGGATGACGAGTACTTGGTGGAGAGCTTGTCCCTTTCATAGATAACATCAATAGAGTAATCGTGCTAGAGCCATAACAGAGGAGTTGAAGAAGATATTCCTTGACAAGCACCGATAGACGAGCCAACGATGGCTCTTCCCGAAGTAAATCCGAACTTACCAAAAGATCAAAATGAGCAAAATGGCATTCCACACCCGTACATTAATCTGAACTTGAATCATAATTATCCTAATGCACGAGTACCTTACGTTAATCAAAACTAAGGCCCTCACGATGCTCCGCTTTACAATCAAGTTCCATGAGAGACTCACCCACCTCACCACCACATTCCACATGCTCCTCACGAACCACAACAACCATATTATCAACAAGCCCGACAAGAACCCCGGGGACCTTACATGAATCCTAATGGAAATAACCAACATCAAGAACCTCGACCAACTTGTATTCGAGAGTTTTCTCAGCCCATGATCGACTGTCCACATCATGCATCCGTTTGGGCCCTGGGGCCCGAGATTATGATCTCAATGTGATTCACTTCAATCAATTGCCTTCCTTCTATGGGCTTCCAAATGAAGATCCACTCAATTACATTTAACAATTTTATGCCGTCATCCAAACATTCCCCCTTCAAGTCCTTAACAAAGATCAACTCAAGATGCGGTGTTTTCCCTATACCTTGAAGGATCGAGCCAAAACTTGGTTCATGTCATTAGATCCTGATTCTCTGACAAATTGGGATATGGTGTACGATCGATTTATGAGCAAGTATTACTCTAATCAAATGTCTGCTCAAATCTGGGCGAAGATTACCTCATATAGTCAAATGGATGGAGAAACTTTCCACGAGGCTTGGGAGCATTTTAAGGGACTTCTTACGCAATGCCCACATCGTCACTACCCGCTCGAGCTAGTCAACTAATTTTTCTATGATGGTCTTGTTCTTACTTTCCAATATATGGTTGATAGTGCCACCGGAGGGGATATTAGGTCTCTAGCAAATCAAGAAGTGCACGACATTTTTGAGTCAATAAGCTACAACTCCCAACAAAAGAGTGCCCACTCGAAGAAGAATGTTGTTTACGAAGTGGATATCTCTCATACCTCTCAAAAGGACACAAAGATAATTATTGAGTTGACGAGGCAAGTGGCCTCCTTAAAAACTCAGAATAAACTTCTCTCTCAAAGCGTACCCTAATCACCAATGCCTACCGAGATGTGTGGAGATTTTGGAGTGTATGGGCATGGAGCCAATCTTCATCCACATAGTACAATCCGTTCCGCTCAGTGCCATGACCAATAATCTCCTCCATCCTGATATCCTATAGAAAACAGAAGTGAGGATGCATCAGCATGGTATAATTAAGTTATTTTGTAACATGTATAATCGGCATTAGCTTATGATAAAGTGATGGAACATATAGACAATTTGAAAGACATAAAGTGGGAGAAATTTCTATAGTTGTGGCTCCTTCCACTTGATTTAAGTCACCACTAGCAGTTTTAACATGTGTTCGGAATGGTTTTGATGATTCAAGAATATCAGATTTGTCAAAGGTCATTGTATTTGTGACTCCACGATCAAAAATCCATCCCCTTCCTTTTTATCACATAACTTTTGGTCTTGGTATGCAGTGGAAATACTCAAGGGATTATTTTTACATAATATAGGGTCAGTTCAGCATTATGCAAAAGCTTGAGGCAGTTCTGAAAAACATGGGGTCGGTTCAGCATATTTTTACATAATATATGGTCACTTTTAGTATTATGAAAACATTGGGGGCTGTTTTTCAAAACATGGGGTCGGTTCAGCATTTTAATAGAAATTGGGGGATCAAATTACAAATTAGAGGATAAGGAAGGGTTTAATGGCAAACCACTAAACTCTATACCTATCCTCTCCTTCCTCTCGTAACAATCCTCCGCACTCCCCTTTTTGTCTGCCTTCGGGCTGCTTACCGCTACCGCTGCTCCGGCCACCTCTTGGATATCTACTCCAATCGCTGATTTCCCCTTTGCCTATGGGACTTTGTGGTTATCTTCCCACCAGTCGGGATAGCCGACGAGTTGGAAGCTGTCATGGATCGGAGAGGAGTCGCCGGAATTTCAAAGATTAGGTCACAGGGTGAAATGAAAGGGGAAGAGACGGGTGAAATTGTGAAGGAGATTTGCGGGTCGAATGGTAAAGGAAGGGAGAAGCCGGGTCTAAGCACAACGGGTTTGGACTCTTACGGGCCAGTTTCAAGTTAAATTTCCAGTTGGGTTTTCGGCCGAAATCCATTATCTTAAGCTTTTACTATTTTCAGCTCATTTTACTAGTTTTGTTTTATTTGAGAGTTGTTATGTTGTTTCATCCGGTTAGAGTGGATTAGGGGACATGTGTATTTGGTCCCCCCCTAAATCATGTTATATTCTGTACGAAGGAAATGAAGAGACTAAGCAAGAATTACATTTCTCTATCTCTTATCTAATTTTCTCTCTCTGATTCCCTTCCTCCCCAAGTTATTCCATATTCATCAAAAACACATATAAACTCATACAATTCATCCTCCAAACCCAGAAATCATACACAAAACTAATACATCAAACCAAGTATATACAATAATTGGTACTCAGAGCCTGCCGATTCTCTGAAATGGCAGATGGTACAAGGCTCAAGGATCTTCAAGAAGCCCAGAATCATATTGATCAAGTACTTCAAATGGAATCTGAAAAAAGAGAAGCCACTAAAATTAAATTACAGGAGCAGATCAACAGAATAAGCACATATATGATGAACAAATTTGACCACCTAGCCCAAACTTTAGCTTCTATTCAGCTGCAGCTGCTCAACACAAAAAAAGTGCAGAAACAAACTGAGGAGGGCTCTATTCTGGGTGAACCAAGCTCAGGCTGGACACCACCCAGAAGTTTTAACAGGCAGCAACCACTTACAGGCCACAAAATCATCCAGGAACAACCACACCAGAACATGATCAGCCCACTACCCAGAATAGATTTTTCCAGGTTTGATAGAACTCAAGCTAGGTCATGGATTTTGAAATGTCAGGGTTATTTCAAACTCATCCCAAATATTCCAGATGCCCAGAAGGTGGTTCTAGCATCTATGCACTTTGATGGTAAGGCCTCTCAATGGTACCAACAATTTTCTACTAGGCAAATGGACCTAACATGGGCTCAGTTTTTAGAAATCCTATCAGCTAGATTTGATGAGTTAAAAGAGACAAAAATTATTGCTGAGTTTAATAAAATGAGGCATATAAGTTTGAAGAGTTGAGAGCCTGCATGTTGCTTTTAAATAGTGGTGCATATTCTGAGGAATACTTTATTGCCAGTTTTATTAGTGGGTTGAGTGAGGAACTACAGTCTTTCATACACATGTTTGGACCCACTACTCTACAACAAACCATTGAATTGGGACAGAGACAGTTGCATACCCTAGATGCAATTACCAAGAAACTAAGGYCTACAGCTAGACCCAATGTTCCTTTCATKRCTAGAAGMAATGAAACAAGRACWACACTGAGACCACCKCCAGTKCCAAATAAACCCRAGTTCAAACTACRKACAGCATCTGAGATGGCTMCCAGGAGAGATAAAGGTCTGTGRTACAACTGTGATGAGTRTTTWYRTGCAGGGCACAGGTGCAAAAACAGYATTTCCTARCTCATCATGACTGAAGAGGAGGAGGATCAGTACATAGAATCCTATTCACACCAGGTAACACCAGAACAGGAAATTGAAGAGAGTATGGAAGAGATTCAGATGTCATTAAATTCAATATCAGGAGAAGGAGGGATTACTTCCATGAAACTTAATGGGACAGTGGGAAAGGAGAGGTTACACATATTGATTGACACTGGGAGCACACTGAGTTTTATTCAAGAAGCAACTGCTAAGAGGCTGGGGTGCACTCTTGAACCTGCAAAACCAATCCTAGTGAAGGTAGCAAATGGGCAGAAAATGGTCAGCTCAACAAGGGTTTCTGAACTCAAATGGAAAATGCAGGGGCGTCATCTTTCCTATTCCCCAAGAGTCTTGGCAAATGAGGGCTGTGGTTTAATTTTGGGTGGTGATTGGCTAAAATCATGTACTCCTGTGGAATTGGATTATGATCATATGACATTTACTGTTACACTGCTGGGAAAAGGGGTTAAGATACAGGCAATATCATCTCCTCTTGAGTGTCACCTAATTTCTATACCTACTCTGTTCAAGATGATTCATCAAGAATTACCCTCACAGGTGGAGGAGTTGTATTGGATTAAAGCTAAAACTGAACCAGGGGAAGGTGTTACAGATTTTGAAGATTTAATGGTTGAATTCCAGGATGTTTTTGAGGAACCACAGGAACTTCCCCCTGCTAGGGGGGTGGAACACCATATTGTTCTGAAAGAAGGTAGCAACTCTAAACACCAATATCCCTACACAGTGTCACACAACCAAAAGAATAAGATAGAGAAGATTATAAGGGAGTTATTGAACTCTGGTGTTATACAGCACAGCAACAGCCCTTTTGCCTCCCCTGTTTTGTTGGTCAAGAAGAAGGATAACACATGGAGGATGTGTGTGGACTACAGATACTTAAATGGCTTAACAATCAAACATGACTATCCTATTCCTATCATAGATGAGCTATTGGATGAATTGCAAGTGGCAAAATACTTTTCAAAAATTGATTTGAGGTCATGTTACTTTCAAATATTGATGAGGCCAGAAGATAGGTACCTTACAGCTTTTAACACACATCAGGGTCAGTATGAATTCCTAGTATTGCCATTTGGGCTTTGTAATGCACCAGCTACTTTTCAATCATTGATGAACCAGGTTTTTCAACACATGTTGAGGAGATCAGTGTTAGTATTTTTTGATGATATATTGATCTACAGCAAAACAAAGGAAGCACACTACCAAGATTTGAGGGCAGTTTTATCATTACTCAGGGAACATACATTGCCAAGAAGAGTAAATGCATTTTTGGGTAGGAGAAAATTGAATATCTAGGCCATATCATATCCTAGGGAGGTGTAGCAACAGACCCCACCAAAATATTAAGCATTGTTAACTAGCCAAGTCCTACTAACATCAAGCAACTCAGGGGATTCCTAGGTCTTACAGGCTATTATAGAAGGTTCAACCCAGGCTATGGGCTCATTAGCAAACCTCTGACAAACTTGCTTAGAAAGGGAGCTTTTTCATGGACTACAGAGGCAGAAGTAGCTTTTAACAAGCTCAAGGAGGCCATGGTCACAGCCACTGTACTTGCATTACCAGATTTTTCCAAACCTTTTGTATTAGAGACTGATGCCAGTGGTACTGGGATAGGAGTTGTCCTAATGCAGGATGGGAGGCCTATATCCTATATGAGCAAAACTTTGTGTAATAAAAACCAAGCTTTATCCATTTATGAGAGGGAGTTCCTTGTTGTTCTAATGGCTGTTCAGAAGTGGAGACACTACTTACAGGGGTACAAATTCATCATCAAGACAGACCAACAAGCCCTAAAGCACCTGTTGGACCAGAAAATAGTAAACCCAATGCAACAAAAATGGATTACTAAGCTTTTGGGGTTTGACTATGAAATTCACTACAAGAAAGGGGTGGAGAACAAGGTGGATGATGCCCTATCCAGGCAAGGACCCATTCCTGAATCTTGCCATGCTATTTCAACCACCTTACCCACTTGGGTCCAGCAAGTAGCTTCCAGCTACCACACTGACCCTCTCTTTGCAAAAATATTGACTGCAAAGGCTGTGGACCCTACTGCCTATCCTGATTTCACACTACAGGGAGAGATCATCAAGTATAAAGGGAGAATAGGAGTAGGGAATGATTCCAACCTCAGGGGAATGATATTGACAGAAATGCATAACTCAGCCTTTGGGGGCCATTCAAGCATTTTGGGAACATACAAGAGAGCTAGCAGGGTATTCTATTGGCCACTTATGAGGAAGGAAGTTGAAGACTGGGTTAAAGAATGTGAAGTGTGTGCAAGGTGCAAGAATGAAGTAGGTCTATACCCTGGTTTGTTGCAACCTCTATCCATTCCCCAACAATCTTGGACCCATATTTCTATGGATTTTATTGAAGGACTCCCCAAATCTTTTGGGAAGGATGTTACCCTAGAGGTTATTGACAGGTTCACCAAATATGGAAATTTTATTGCTCTAACACACCATTACACTGCCACTACAGTAGCTAAACTCTTCCTAGACAACATTTATAAACTGCATGGACAACCTCTGCACATTGTTATTGACAGGGACAAGGTTTTTACTAGCTCTTTTTGGAAGGAACTATTCAGAGCAATAGGCACAAAGTTGGACTTCACTTCTGCCTACCATCCCCAGTCTGATGGACAAACTGAAAGGTTAAATCAATACCTGGAAAATTATCTCAGATGCATGATTCACCACAATCCTAAACCTTGTTATAACACAAATCACCACACAAGCTTAAAGTCTACACCTTTTCAGGCTCTATATGGTTACCAACCTCCTACTGCTTTCATGGAAACACACATCATCACATAGAACCCAGATGCAACAGAATTCATTCAAAGCAGGCAACAATTAATACATGACCTCAGAGAAAACCTAAAGCTAGCACAGCAACGCATGAAATTTTATGTAGATCAACGCAGAATGGAGAAACAATTTGAGGTGGGGGATTGGGTTTACCTAAAGCTACAACCTTTCAGGAAAAATTATGTTGCACTCAAAAAAAATCACAAGCTATCTGCTAGATTCTATGGGCCATATAAAATTACAGAGAGGATTGGGAAGGTAGCTTACCGATTGGAGCTTCCATATGATGCTAAGATCCACCCGGTGTTCCATGTGTCCCTTTTAAAGAAGAAGCTCAGCTCCACTCTGGTGCCTCCGCCAAACACCTCCTTTCCATTGATTGATGACGAAGGGGAATTCCAGGTTGCTCCCCGAGAGATAATTGGACAGCGGGTTGTGCGAATAAAAAGGGGTGAGATTATTCAGTTTCTTATAAGTTGGGAAAATGACAGGAAAATTAACGCGACTTGGGAAGATGAGGGGTACTTACATTGCATGTTTCCAAATTTTGATCCTTGGAGACAAGGATCTTCGGAGGGGGGCGGTATTGTCATAGATCGGAGAGGAGTCGCCGAAATTTTGAAGATTAGGTCACAGGGTGAAATGAAAGGGGAAGAGACGGGTGAAGTTGTGAAGGAGATTTGCGGGTCGAATGGTAAAGGAAGGGAGAAGATGGGTCTAAGCACAGCGGGTTTGGACTCTTGCGGGCCAGTTTCAAGTTAAATTGCCAATTGGGTTTTCGGCCCAAATCCATTATCTTGAGCTTTTACTATTTTCAACCCATTTTACTAGTTTTGTTTTATTTTAGAGTTGTTATGTTGTTTCATCCGGTTAGAGTGGATTAGGGGACATATGTATTTGGTCCCCCCCTAAATCATGTTATATTCTGTACGAAGGAAATGAAGAGACTAAGTAAGAATTACATTTCTCTATCTCTTCTCTTTCTGACTCCCTTCCTCCCCAAGTTATTCCATATTCATCAAAAACACATATAAACTCATACAATTCATCCTCCAAACCCAGAAATCATACACAAAATTAATACATCAAACCAAGTATATACAACAGAAGCATGTCTCCTTAGTATGTTTCTGCATCCAAAAGTGAGTACAATGAAGCTTCAATTTGTCTACTTTCCCTCGTGATGACGGGTTTCCAAAGCAAGTTTGAGGCCCTTTGGATGGCTGGCGGTGTCCCTCTGGCCATGATGCGGTATTGCGAGCTCCGAAACCGGCTCCTACTCCTCCCGATGATGTGATGCCCGAATCAGCGGGGTTGGTTACCAGTTCCAGAATCTGTAGTCGGGCGGCCTGTCTTCTCACTTTTCAGAACGCCGACTCGGCTAAGGGAATTTATGTCTCCTTGAGGATATCTCATCGGATACCATCATACTTGGAATATAATCTGGAAAGAAATTGATAGAATCGGCAGTTTGTGATTAATTTCTGGTATTTATTGATTCCTTCATCATAGCAGCCGAGAGGGTTCGGGTCTCTTCGGTCGATGGTGAGCAATATGGCCTGTAATTCGTTCCAATAGTCTTCCAGTGTAAGTTGCCCTTGATTGACTTTGTTGGCTTTTACCTCCAAATCATAGATTTAGAACGGGTCTGTTTCACTCCCGTATGTGATTGCCAGGCCATCCCACACAGCCTTGGCAGTCTGATGTTGAGCAGAATTTATTACTAATCTCCCTTCCATATTCTGTATTAGTCATGAGAAAATAGACAGATCTGTTTCCTCCCATTGGTAGTAGGTTGGATGTGTTTCATTTGGTGGTGATGGTTGTCCAGTAATATGGCTGGACTTTCCCCTACTTCCTATGGCTAACCTCATGAGCCGAGCCCACAGTAGGTAGTTTTTCCCATCCAGCTTGAATCCGAGTGTAACATGTAGGGAAACTTTTACAAAATAATAACAATTATAAATTGAATAGGATTATCTTCTAATACAAATCGCCAATCATTTTTCAACGTAAAAATCGAAATCGAAAACGCATATATAAAACCCGAATCACGTGTAGAACACGTTTTCCTTAAAACAGATTCGTCCCCTATTCCGGACGTCTATTTCCCAGGATAAGATGGGTAAACCGTATTACCTTTCGTCTCCGGCGACTGACAATCATACATGAATCTTATCACCAAAATGCAATGGTTTATTTCTCATGTAGAATGTGGAATTGTGGTTTTTTTTCTCTTTCTTGTTCTTCACAAGATTGTAGTAATGTTAGCCTCTTTATATAGGCTAACATAACCTTTAATCTTGTAACTTAAGAGATAGTGGGTGATTACATAATTCAATACTCATTGAATTTGGTGTTACACACCACCACTAACTCTCTATTAAACTTGGAGTTACAAGCCTTTAATTATCCAAAATACCATTTTGATAAAACAATAAGAAAATAATAATTTTCTTCATTATTTTCAAAAAATCCCCCACATGAAGAAAATTTCGACAGCAAGAGTATTTAGTGATAAAATTCAACAGTTGAACCCTGCATAGGTGATTAGAGTAGGTTTGTCCTTATTTTTATTATCTTTTTAGTACGTTTTTCTATTTGTTTTTGGTATAAGTTGAATGATTTAAGCTTAATTTTGTATTTTTAGAGTTCCAACTTATTTTACCGTATTTTGATCATAATTGATGCAATTAGGTGATATTTCGTTGTTTTTCACCTTACAGCTAAGTAACCGAAAGATTTCAGCGCGTAAATAGATAAGTTCGATGTTCAAAAGTGGAGAACGAGTAGCAGAAAAATCGAAAAAATGAGACAGAGCCTCAATAGCGTCGATTGATACAAGCGTCGACGCAAGTCCCTGCCCGCGACGATCGACGCTCAGTCGACGCAAGGCCGATGCAACTCTCTTGAGCGTCGATCGACGCTCAGTCGACGCAACTCTCTGTTGCATCGATGCATGTCCGTGTCAGTCGATGCTACTGCCCAGTCGACGTGAGTAACCAGGCAGCGTCGATGCCGAGAGCCAGCCCGCGTCGATCGACGCGACGTCGACGTGATGGCCAGAAATGCGTTTTTAGGGTTTCTTGTGCGCCAAGACATGCTATATCTATATATACCCTTCATATTTTGGATTTTTGGAGGAGACACGACATCCTAGGGTTTTTAGTCTTAGAATAAACGTAATTACACATCTTATAACAAGATTTGAGTACCAAGATCGAGGATCGAAGAACAACGAGCCTGAGGCTTCGATTTCACGTTCGGGATTCAATCTTCGCCTAAGATCAATGTTCAACTCCGTAATAGCTGGAGATTTTCATCGCTTTTATTAGTTCCAATAAGTATTCTAAACTCTCAGTTAATTACGTAGTTATTTTCCTAGTTAATTGCTTAGTTAAATTCTTAGTTAATTCTAGAACTAGTTTAGTTAATTTAATCGTCTCATACTTGGATATTGAATTAATTTAGTTTATTTATGCGATTCGATTTATGCTTAGTTATTCGTTTTTAGATTCTTATGATATAATTATGTCGTGATAGTTAATTAAATTCATGTTCTTAGATTCACTGCTTACTTTTTAGTTCTTAAGTTCGAATAATTTAATTATTGCTCGTAGTTGATAATATAGTTTAGAATAATTAGTTTAATTATCCTTAGTTTAATTACTGCTTTAGTTTATAATGATCAATTCAAAATCTTTTAAAACCCCAAACGTACATTTATTTTATTCTAATTCGTAAATTGAGAAAAAACATCCAAAAGACCGAACAGTTGTTTTCTCGAGAGATTCGACTTGAGTCAAACTCACCACCCTACAAGTTCCTCGTACTCTTGCGAGCAAACTTACGTGTTTTTAATTAAATTTCTTAAA